>PPNH02000010.1:0-199636 GCA_003707165.2 Phaffomyces opuntiae
TATAAATTGAAAGTTAAGTTCTTAAACAGAACTAAGTAAACAAGTATAAAAATTATATAAATTTCATGAGATTCGACGAACCGGATCTCACTCATATTCCGACTAAAAGTGGATAACCACATAGTGAGTAATTATAACTACTAATACTATCTATCTATTATGTTAGAACAATCTATACTGCTGGAACTGGTGATAATCAGCACATGATTGGTCCCTTATCGAGTTCGCGTCACTCATCCATTTGGAAAGATTGTGGATTCTCCGTTCGTTTCCAGGGTGCGTGCTTAAAAACTCAGAGACTCTCATTCCACCTTGTTGACTCTCAAATTGTTTCATTCTTTGCCATAATCTGACACTTTCAGAAGGATCAAAACATGCTTTGGACATCAACATCAATCCAATGTAATCTGCCTCACTTTCCATTTCCCTTGATGCAGGTAATTTAAACAGTGTAGAAACGATCAAACTTTGTAAGTTACCAGACGTTCCAAATGCCAAATCTAAAATCAATCCCAGGGCAAGATACACTGGAGCTTTAGACATCTGTTCAGCTGTGTGTCTTGCTAATTTATGAGCAAATTCATGCCCCAACACAGTTGCCAACCCGTCGTCATTTGCACAGATTGTAATCATTGAACTAAATATGAATATTTTACCATTTGGTAACACGAATGCATTGGGTGGTGCTTTTGGGTCATTAATCACGTTGATCTCCCAGTCAATAGAACCATCATTTGCCAAATCTGAACTTTGTAATAATCTTTTGAATATTCTTTCTATTTTGATATGAACAGGATGATTATGTTGTAATAGTTGTCCTTTGTACTGACTCATTAATTGGTTGTAAGTATAGTCACCAATCTTTCTCTCTAGTCCTTCCCCGATCCATAAGAATCTTCTTCTTTTTGAAATTGGAGCTTCATTTAGATTACTGATGTAAAAGATCCCAATAATACCCCCAGTGATACCTAAATATCTTAACTTAGTTGGAGTTAATTCAAAAGTTGGTTTTCTGTTAGGGAATCTGACATAAGTCACAGATCTTGTGAATATCTGATTGAATTTGAGAGGATTTTTGAACATTTTTACTGTGAATCTGAGTGACATTAATTGAATAGAGTCAAATATTGTTCGCCTTTATCGAAATAAAGTGAGAGAAAATGACGTAATTTTTACCTAATCAAGTTTCACGTGATACTGGTCGGAACTCAAACTAAATGATCGGAATTATAGTCACACCTCTTTAATCAAATAGTTCGATTTCTGTGAAGTGAACAGGTGGATAGAAATAGCTTAGACTCATAATATCATCTTAAGTTCTTTTAGTCCCTTGAGTCTTGAATTTTACATTTCACTTTAGCAGGAAATTTCGTTAATTCAGTTACTATTCTATAAAAGATAGAACTTCAGTATTACACGTATGTTTCCAAAAAAACTTAATCACATTATTTTCTTTATACAAATATAATTATCGCTCCTTTATTCTTGATCAGCTTCTCTCATTTCACCCCATTGACCTCTTGTCTTTGTTGTATCATACATTCTAACTAATTTCTCTTGACCTTCTTCAGCTTGAGAGAATGCAAAACCTCTTTGTTTTCTCATTCTTGAAACCTGTCTAACTTTTCTAATTGCTTTTTGAAATTGTTCAATTCTTGGTTTATAATTAGCAACATTATATTTTTGGATTTCTTGAACATAATGATAACTTTCTGGATAATACATTCTCTTATAATATTTCCAACTAAAATCTCTGATTAAACATAAGATTGGTAAAACAAACGTCATTGCCCAAAATGTAACTGAAGGGTAAGTATGAGCTGTTACACCAACATATTCTCTTGATACACCAACTAATGGGGCGACTTGTCCATAAACAGGTAAAAAGATTAACCAAGTTAAAAATGATCCAGGAACTGCATATAATGTAAATTTGGTCCAATTGTTTGTAATTAATGCAGCTTTTCCTAAGACAGTTAAAACTGAAGCAGTATAAATCGCAGTACCAAAAACCCAATGATCGGCAATTTGACCATCATTTAAAACAAATCCCCATCTATAGAAAAACATTGCACCAACGAATATGACTGCAGAATGGAAAAATCCATTGATAACCCAACCCCAAAATATGGTAACATTAAAGAAAACACCCTTTTGGCCTAATTGATATAATTGTGGATATTGATCTAAAAATCTAGCTGAAACAAATTGATCAAAGATCCCAATGACAAAAGGTGGGAAAACTGTAAATATAACATTATATAAAGTTAAAGTCCATGATTCCATAATAGATTGGCCTGAAAATCCATTTCTGAAAACATACCAGAATTGTGTCATATAAAGTGCAATATTTTTATAAAATGAATATAAAATGGCTTGTGAAATTCTTTGATAACTCCAAGATCCATGAACAATTAGTAATTTTTTCAAGAATTTAAATTGACCAATTGCAAAATCAGCACTTCTTGCAGCTTGCATACCTTCCATACCACTGATACCAACACCAACATGAGCAGCTTGAATCATACTAACATCATTGGCACCATCACCAATGGCAAGTAATAAAGCCTTCTTCTTTCTTTTAACCAGTTTAACAACAAGAGCTTTTTGTAATGGTGAAACTCTGCAACAAATAACAGCTTTACACATACACCCTAAGTCTAATAATAAGTCCTCACAATCTTCCAAAGCAAACCCTAAAGATTTACCATCAATAACTAGAGCCAAAGTATTAATATCATGATGAGAAATTTGATATTGATTCATAGCAGCTAATTTGGATTTCAAATTTTCTCTTGTTGCCTCTGCAGTTTCTTCATTCACAATTAATAAATTCATATCTTCACTTAATAATTTACAGCTTAAACCGATATTAATAGCGGTTTCTTGTCTATCACCAGTTAAGATCCAAATTTTAATACCAGCTTCTTGTAAGACATGAATAGTTTCAGGAACGCCATCTTGTAATTTATCTTCAATTGCAGTAGCACCTAATAAGAATAAGTCTTTTTCAATTAACTCTGCTGCATCATCTATTTTTTGTGATCTATCATCAAGATCTGTAGCAGCAGCATTATAAACTTTAATCCATTGATCGTATTCTTCCTTTGGAATTGTTCTTGTTGCAATACATAATGTTCTTAACCCTTCAGCAGCATAATCTTCTAGATGACGGGTTGTTGCTGTGATATAAGGATTATCATCACTCAATCTTTCTAAAATAACAGTATCAGCACCTTTACAGAATAATCTAATTGAACCATCAGGAAATCTCAAGATTGCTGACATTCTCTTTCTTGTTGAATTAAATTCACAAATATTTAATAATTCATATTCTCTTTGTTGTCCTTTGATTTCAACAGTGATGACTTTTGGTTTACGAATAGTGAATTTATAACCTAAATCAGCACCACCTTGAACTAACGCACCTTCATCTGGAGAAGCAGCTTGATATTTAATAGATCCATCAGCTTGAAATTCAGGAATAACAGTATGACAGGTAGCCAATAAAGTTAAAAATTCGTCAATAATATTTGCATCATCACCGGTTGCTAAATTATCATATAATCGATCAAAATTATGGAAACCAACTTCAATACCATCAATCATTTTAGCTTGTTTATCTTCTGGAATTTCACCAATATAACATCTACCAGCAACGGATAGTGATTTGAATTCCATGATGTTTCTTGTTAAAGTACCTGTTTTATCACTGAAGATATATTCAATTTGACCTAATTCTTCAACTAAACTGGAAGTTCTAACCACTGTTGGTGTATCAGTTTCTTCATGATAAAGATCCAAATCTGATGCAATCATAGAAGCTTGATAATACTTAATAATTTCAACAGTAACGAAAAGAGAAATTGGAACTAAGTTTGAAAATAAAATCCAATAAGTTAAAAGATCTTTGAAGAATAATCCATACTTATTTCTATCTCCTAACATTAAATATTGGATAGAGTCTGAATTGGTTGAAAGCATGATAACATTACCAAATGATGAAACTAAGGATAATGCAATCAACACCATAAATAAGGCAATGATTTGAAGATTAATTATTCTTTCAACAGCAGTTCTTTTGATTGGAGTGGCAGTTGCATTACGCATTAGTTTTGTTTCATGACCTGTGAAAATAACAATACCATGAATCCAACCTGTATTTCTTAAAGTGGCACCTCTTAATAGCATTTGGTCCGGTGTTAATGGATATTCCTTGTTGTAAAGGTTCAAATTACCTTCATAAGTGTATAAACTAGAATTAGGCTGTTCTGATAATATTTTACCTCTCATTGCAATTAAATCTGTTGGAGAGACTAAATGTGAAGTTTCTGAAATAGATTGTTTAATTTTTAGATTGGTTTCACCATCTAAATTTGCAGTTTCAATGTAACATAAACCTTCAGGTTCTGAAGAGGATAAAATGATCAAATCGGCAGGAAGTGGTTCTTCTGATCTAACTGTAATAATATCACCGACTGAAACGTTAATCCATTTTTTACTGATGAACTCACCATGTTCTGGAGATAAGACTTCAACTTTAGAGTGGTTTAATTCTTTATCAGAGTTAGCTCTTTTCAAATCTTCCATAATTTCTTTAGTAGCTGAAACCAATAAAACAATCAATAAAGTACCGATTGTTGTGTATCTATTAGTTGGAGAAACATTTGGAACTTGTTGAATAATAGAAGTGAATAAGAAGAACAGATTTGCATATTTGGAAAACTCTTGAAATAAAAATTTTGGTAGGAAAGTTGCAATGTTATATTTAGTTGTTGAAACGTAATTACCTTTATAACCAAAAGCATTATTTGAAAGTTTGTCATTCAAATGGATTATTCTTGGTCCTTGATAAGCAGTATCTTGTTTAGATCGACCACGTAGTCTATCCCATATACGGCCAATATGAAAGTTGTTATCATCATCTTGTGTCTGAGGTCTAACTGGTGCCTGTGAATTAGATCTTGGTTGGGTATCTGGGTCTCTGAATGGATTTTCATTACTCATATCTTGAAGAGGAATACCCATATCTTGGTACTCATGACCTAGTCCTAATCTTTCTTTGAACCTTGAGTATATACCACCAGATGTTTGTGCAGGCTTTTCACCATTAAATCCACTTTCATCCAAGTCATTAACGATATATTTATCACCAAAAGGATCGTTAAAATCAACAGTTTCCTCATTTATTCTACCACTTCGTAGATCTCTCAATTGTTCATTATCCACGTTATTATACCCACTTGGTACCATTTTATCATCTTGTAATAAGTCAAAGTCAAAATCATAATTTGAATTGTTATTGTTATTGATATTATTAGAACTAGTTGGTTCAGAATCTAATAAATCAACATCAAACAACGTGTTTGAGTTACGTTTGCTTGTTCTGCTATTTGGATTAGCAAATGGATCACCGTGTGACCTCGACATTCTTCAATTGGCCGAACTGTTCTCTGATTTTCTTCTAAAAGATCTTTAATACTTGAAAGTTAATGGTAGTTTTGTATGTAATATCGAATTTCTTTTGGCCCTTACAAAAATACCCGGTACGGGCCACAGCTCAGCCTTCAATTCCTACCCTAAAATAACTACAATTTCTAAAATAAAACAATACTGTACAACTAATGTGAATCATAACTCCCGTTACTCTATACCCAGGACCATGGAAATGCGATTAAAAATTAAATAAAAGTGGAAAATAGTATCATGTGTGGATTGAAAAAGAATGAGTGGAAATTCATGCATTGGAAGATATAGTGTTAGCATGAACTGGTTCTTCTTCATATTCAACTTCAACTCTAGCACGTCTCTTCTTAGCTCTTTCTTCTTTGGCTTTTTGTCTTCTACGTTTCTTAGAATCCTCTTCATCACTTGAATCACTTGAATCATCACTTTCTTCTGGAGCTTCATCACTACTACCATCCAACCATCTTTCTAAATCTTCAACATCGACTAAATCTTCTTCCCCGTCATCTTCAACGTATTCGACTTCACCAACATCACTATCATCTTCCATATCTTCATCAAATTCTTGTTCTTGTTCAACACCATCTTCTTCTTCAACATTTCCAAGAACTTTCTTCCAGATCTTCTCATCAACGTTTAATGGTTTATCACCATAAGCACCACTCTTTAATCTATCTAATAATTCTTTTTCGATTGCCTTTTCAATCTTAGCAGCAGCTAAAGCTTTTCTTTCTCTGGCTTCTTCTCTTCTCTTGACTTTATGTTTGACAGGAACGTAATGTCTTTCATCTTCTCTTAATGCTAAACGACGTTCAGTGATAGCAACTTGTGTTAATCTGGTTAATCTTTGTTTGCATTTATGGATCAAGAACTTATCCCAATATAATAAATGTTCATCAACTTGTTCTAAAGCTCTAGCATAGTTTCTAGAAAGCTTTATTCTTTCCCAAAGTTTGGCAGGGGTATGGGCTCTTTCAACAGTTTTCATATATAAGTATAGTTTACCATCAACGTTTTTAACAGTGGCATATTTGGCGTTCGCTAAAGGACATGATTGTTTAGAGCATAAACCTGAAACATTGTATTCATTTCTACAGAAATCTTGATTCTTTGTAGTTTTCAGTTTGAAGGCACAGAATTGGTGATTGATGACTTCCCATATGATTTCGTCAGACATTTTGAAGAATAAATTGGATCAAATAATTGGAAATAAACTGAAAATCTGTAGAGAATCAAATTAATTTTTTTTATTTAGTTTAAAAAAGAAAGAAAGAAAAATTTTTAAGAGAATCCGAATACAGAAATTTTCGCGGGATGCTCATCGCTCAGTCACCCGGAATCTACAATCGAGATCAGCTAATCAACGTCGAGTATTTCATAATAATACTGGAATGCTGGTGGATATGGGACATTTAAGTCGGTAAAAAGGATTGTTGCACTCCCCTATACTACCTCAGCCCAGTGTGAAAGTCCCAGCGTCTTTACCCTATCAATTTAAGATTTATAAGTGAGCAGCAGCAGCTAAATTAATGAAGTGGTTAGGAAGTCATGACGAAAATACAAACACTATGTATCTGGGTATTATTTATCCCAGAATCAATCCTGCAATTTTTCCACATCAACCAATCTCCAATCACAATGTCATTCACTACTCTTGGATTCAGCGTCATTAATTTAAATGACTACGATGTCAAACTATTCGCAAATTTCGAAGAAGAAATATTATATCTTGCTAAAATTGAACTTTTAGAAGAATATCCTGAAATGACTGATAAAGATGAAGGTAGTTCCAAAAGATTTGATAAATTGTTATTTTCTAGTGATGCCAAAACTGATGTCTTGAAGAATTTTCCATTCTCTGCTTTATTTAAAGGTGAATTGACTTTAGTAGAGTCAAAATCAAGTAAAATTACTAAGGTTATTTCATTATACAATGATGAATATAATTATATCTTGAATTTATATCCTGATTCACAATCAACTGTCAAGTCAATTGAAGGATATTTGACTAAATTAGGTGTTTCAGTTCACGAAACTCCTTCAATTCAAGATTTCATTGATGTTAAAACTGATGAATTAGATGAAAAGATCTTTAAAGAATCTTTAGGTCAAAAGAGATTACAAAAGAAACTCAATCCTAAGATCTCAAGAGAGTTAAAGATCTTAGAAAATCATATCAAGATCATTAATGATGATGAGAAATATGCTGAGCAATACTCTAAATTAATTCATGAATTTGATGAAGAATATTTACACTCTGAAGAAGATAGATTTAATTTCAATTCTTCAACAACTCAAAAATCAATTTAATAATCCCATAACAACAATTAATGAAATGTTCTACTTTTGATGTATGTGGTCTTTTACTTCGTGCTACTAATACTAATACAAAAGTATAATCTATCAAAAAAAAAATCATAATCAATATATATTAGAACGTAAACTAATAAAACAAACACTGCTCTCTATGAGATTAACTCTAAACAGTCATTCATTTCTTCTTCTGTTAGCGATTTAATGTATAAACATTTACTCAATATTTCATCATTTGGTTTGATCTCATATAATAATGACCATTGAATACATTGGATTAAAGATCTAACAATTTTTGAATCATGCATAAATTTACCAAAATTAATTTCACCATTAATGATACTTTTTTTTTCTTTATTAAAAATTAAATCAGATAAATATAAACCTAAAAATGGAACACAACCTTTTGATGGACTTAAACTGTTGATTTCCGTTCTTAAATTGAAAAAATTCTTTAATGGTGATGCAATTGATTCTAAATTTTTATAAACTAAAATATCACCAGGTTCAACAACTCTCCAAGTATCTTTCAATTTCATAATTTTATCAGAACCTAAAGCTAATAAAATTTGCATTAAAGTTGAATAATTTTGTAATGTTTTGCAATTCTGTGCAACATGAATTAATCTTTGAATTGTTAATGTTCTTAATTTAATGTTCTTAGTTAGTAAAATTTCTGAAATGATCCAATTAACCGTCAAGTTAAATCTTGAAATACATAAATCAATTCCTTGAATATCATTATTTTGAATCAATAACTCCAACCAACTGTTAATAGGTGTTAAGTTCTTAGATTCCCATTTAAAGTCAACTAATTCCTTCCAATCTATTTCTAATAAACAATCTTTTTCAATTAATGTGAATTGTTCAGCTAATGATTTTGAATCAAAGTTTAGAATAAATGACACATGTTGATCTGAATTTGTAATTGATAATGTTTCATTATCAAGTCTTCTTGTTAATAATAATTCCATTAAAATTTTGGAACTTGATAAATCATGAGAAATATCCTTTTGTTTAACTGGTGTTAGTGAAAACAATTTAGTCTTTCTTCTTTGATCAATGAATTTAGAATTTTTTTTAGTTGGGGTTTTGTTTCTTAAAGAGTCAACTTTTTTCAACAATTCCTGTGAATTAATAGACTCTGATTTATGAACTTTACCTCTTTTCTGATAATTACCTTCTAATTTCAATAATGCAGCAGCGACTGGATCTTCTTGAGCTGAATCATCTGCAATACCCGCCAATTCAGCAAGAACTTGACTATTAACACCAGGGTATGGAACCATATAATTCTCTGAAACAATTGAATCAACTAAACTGATTGATTTAGATTCTTGATCTTCATAGGCAGAGTTACGAGGATTGAGTTGTTCTTTGATCTTCATTATCGAATTATCAGGAGTTTCATTTTCTTGAGTTACTGAGAGGTTAAGGATCCTATCTTTCGGTATATCACTGAATATTGAATTTCCTGAATCTGTTGAAACTATAAGTTTATGAGATTTCTTAGATAAATATGAAACTCTATTATTATCAACCTTAATCTCTTCATAATTTGAACTTCTTGAAATGATGGAAATATTAGAAACTCTAGTGAATGAAGTAGCTCTATTCAAATCCATTTGACTATTGAAAATCAATGATTGGGTATTGGCGTTTCCTTTTTTATTGTCGTTATCATATAAATGGAGTTCATTAAGTGATTTAATTGGTGAAATGTTTGGAGTTGATGAAATTAACCCGTGATTTTCATGATTTTGTGGTGGTGTAGCAGGACCATCTGAAGTATCACTATGATTGTTTTCTAATGTATCACCGGTTTGTTCTAATTCTTCAGCATATGGATCTTCATAGGATGATACAAATGACTTTACGTCTTCATATTCAGATTCTAGAATTGATTGAGTTTTCAAATCATTTGAATCTTCTTCAGGTTGTTTATCATCAAGAATTTCATTAACTGGTTCAGAATTTTGAATTTCCTCGTGAACCTTTTCAATTTTATCTTCAACATTTTCATTTTCAACTTCATTTAAAACTTTTATATCTTTACTTACAACTTCAGAATCTTCATCTTGTAATGCATTGACAACGTCATTGTCTTTTGATAAAGTACTTCTGATTGTAACTGGAGTAATAGCTGGAGTTGACGAAGATCGTTCATTAATGTTGGAAGTCAGTGAAAGATCTTTGTTTTGAAGTAATCTATCAGGTGATCTTGGTGGAATATCATCTTCTAAATCAGTTGTGCTATTCAAATCTTCAACAGGTTGTAGATAACTCAAAGGCTGTGGTCTATCAATTGATCTAACTGTTGATGAACCATGACGTTCTGAAAGGTTAGAACTTTCCCATTTTATTTTAACTTCATCAGTAACTCCATGTGATTCGATAATTTCTTCATTCTCAACCGGTGGAGTTTTATTGGTAACTTCTTTTAATTCTTTCAAATCAGCTTCATTTATCTTTGGAGGATCATGAATTTCTAAATCTTCATTTGACTGGAAATCTGGAGTGCTTTCAGATATGATTGAACTTGGTACCCTTTCCAAAGCAGATAATTCAACATGTTTCATTTCTTGTGATTCCCATTGATTTAAATCATACTCATTATCATTACCATTGATGTTATTATTAGCCTCGAAATTAAACTCCCTCAAATTTTGAATTCCTTTCTTCTTCTTCAGTCCATCTTCTTCTTCATTGATGATCTTTTTAGAATTTCCAAAATTAGCGGAATTATAAGACAGGTATGATTTACGATCATTATCATTATCGCTATTGAATTTTTGTAATGATATCACACTTCTGGAAATGCTTGAAATGGTTTCACAAATATTCATGTTGTCTATATTTGAAACAGCTTTAACTGGACTTGACAGTTTAGTTGATGATTTTGGAGATTCATTTGGAATGAAGTTGAATGATACACTTGCATTATTTAAACCCAATCTTGTGCCATATTTACTGATTATTTCATTATGAAATCTAATTAAATATTCTAATTCATCAATTGTTCTAGCACTTAGAATATCAAACTTATCACTAACTAAATTATTCAACTCCTCTGAGTTCACCTTTGGAACAGAAACAACAGTTCTTAAGAAATTTTGATTATTTTTATTATGATTTTCATTCTTAGATTCATTATGAATGTTGAAAGTTTTTAGCCAACTTTCAATCAAAGGCTTTAAACCACGATGGGGAATCTCTTTCGGTTTTCTAACTGGTGGTAAAAGAACGTTGATATCCATTTTTCTGACTGGAGTTGGTGGTAAGATTGTTGATAATGTTGAAGTTCTCGGAAAATCAGTTGAGCCTCTTATTATATTTCTTGTGGTTGTATCAAACTTTGAAGTCAATGAGGTATATAATGGAGCATCTGAAACTTTGAATTTCTTTGATTCACTCAGTCTTATATTAGAGTTTTTTGGATTTAATGGAAGTCTTGGTACTTTTTTGATAAAATCATGGTTATCATTATTATTTACTGGTAATTTGTGAATTTTATTTGGATCAAAAGTTGATAAAATAGTTGAATTCCGTACGATTGGATTAGTTTGGTGATTTAATGCAAATGCTGATAGTCTTTTATTTTTATTGTCTTGTGGTCCAACTTCAATAGTGAATGAATAATAGTCATCAGACGAGACATTTTCGTCCCATGATTTATTACAACATTCTGTCCAAATTTTCTTCAGATTTGAAACTATTCTTTGAACGAATAAATCGTTATGAGTTATTTGATTAATTGAATTGATGAAAATTGTTCTTAATTCCAATGATGTTAAGAAATCTTCAGCAAAATAATTCAATATCCAATGCCTTATGGTGACAAAAGTTCTAACAAGTGTTAATTTACCAATTGTTTGTAATTTTTCATGCGAGTAATCACTTGTTTGTTCAATACACCATTTCAATCTAAGTAGTAGTATCTTCATTAGAGTTTGTGATGAAAGGAAAGATCTAAAAGTTAAAAAGAACCCCCCAATTAACTGATAATCAATATCATTTGATGAAGTCAGTAGTGAGATCAATGAAACCAGATCATAACGGTTAGACTGTTTTTTCTTTAGCTTTAGTAGTTCAGTGTCATACAGACTGACTCTTGGGAGATTGAAAACAGAAATTTCTTTTGTATCAACCTGGTAGTCTATCAGATCAGTCATTAATAATATATATACTTTGTTTATGAATTTATTTGTTGATTATTGGATCTTTTAAAGAGTTTAAAATGGGTGATTTGAAAAAGGCAATGTCAAGGTAAGGTTATGGTGTTGGAATTGGCAGTCGTGGTGTTATATAATGAATGAATCAGGTCTGTTGGAGTGTTGTAGAATGTTGAATAATCGACGAAAGAAAAAAATTGTAAGTATTATTTATGTTAGATACGCGATACATATTTTTTTTACACTTCTACAGCAACGATTTTTTAAAACAAAACAAAAAATGTTCCTGCGAAAAATAAAAATCGCGTAAATTTTAGAATTTGTGATGAAAATCGAATTTTAACGTGAAGTTCTGAGGTGTTTGGAACGTCTATGAGTTAATTGTTTAGTTGAGGGTCTGAAGTTTGTACATCCTTTTTTTTTGCAAATTTATACCGTAATTTGTTGTGAAATTGTGTGTCAAAATTCAATTTGATCTATGTACTGGAATTGGAATTGATTCAGTTATTCAAGATTTTGGAATCGATCAATTGCCAGATGGCAGACAACGTAACATTCATTGATACTTTTCTTATTTCATAAAAAGGTTCGTGAAACCATAATATTAGTTCAGAAACTTTTATTTACTTCTGAGACCTGTCTGTCTGGTAAAAAATTCAAATGACAAAGATAAATTCAACTTCAACAAAAAACTACAAAATTTCTTATAAAACGTAAAACAAACAGAGATTCATCAACATTATCTAAAAAAATTCTAACCAAACTCACGACATTAAGTGAGAGGGCAAAAAAGAAGGTATGCGCCAGCCCGGAGTCGAACCGGGGGCTCAAAGATGGCAACTTTGAATTTTACCGCTAAACCACTGGCGCCTCTTTGTTGTATGGGTTTTCTTCACTTTTCAGCCAAATTAGTCATGTGACTTGCCCTCGTATCTGACCAATTAGGAAAGTTTCGCGAGTCGGAATTCAATAAATTTTCCTAAAAGAATATTTGAGTCTAACACTTAAAAGTTAAGAGGGAAATGTACTCAATTTATAGTAAAAATTTGGGATTGCGGATTTAAAAGAAAAAGAAATTCATGAAAGAATTTTCAAGATTCTCATTAATGATTGGTTGGAAGTTTTACAGTTTCTCGGGACTAGTTTCAGCTTATAACCAGTCTCTGTTTCATGAGAGTTTTACCTGTTACTTTCTGACTGACTGACTTTACTGCTCCTGAGTCCTGCAGTTGTTAGGGACGTTGAAGTCTCATTTTCTTCTTTTATCATTTCTTTTGACTACCTTAGTTGAAATTATGATGTTCAATATTAATTTCTAATTTCATTCCAAGTCTTTTTCAATTTCTTTGGGTGACCATTGACTATATATACCCCTTTAATTTGCCTCCCCGTTTCTATTGTGACACATTTGTCACTTTTAGTACATATATGATGAGAGAAATTATACTTCCAAAGAGAGCCAATTGAGCTAAGGTGATCTCTTTCCATATTTATTCAGTCGTCCAGATTCAATACGCACATATTAATGAGTTCCACTTCCCCCAATGAGAGAAATTTCTTATAATTAAATTTTCGCTTATCTAAATTAGACGCATAATATTTTGTTTACTTTTCGCGAATTTATAAACAAACAAATAATTTAGCGGTAACTTTGGATAAATCGACTTTACTTGTAATCTTATCGACTCTCTTTATGACATATGTCTCTCAGTTATGTTACGTATAGGCAATGTGCTGTAATTCAATAATGGACGGTAATTTTGTGCTTCAAGGAGGAAATACACGCGACAATTGTATAATTTATCGCGTTTGACACAAACTCAATCAATCTACAGTGTACAATACAGTACACCCACATAAGATTGGATTTTAGCTCATGAGTGGGGCCCTAGTGACTAGTCATATTGTGTGTCTTCCATGAACAATATTATTTTTGACTTCAACACAAAAGCAACAAAAACCCACTATATAAACAACATCAATTTTTGAAACACTTGATTTTAACACAATTTGAAATCTATCTTTAGTTTGATATTATCAATTGCTCTAAAAACTTGCTTATTTACTTTATATTAAAACTAAAAACTAGAAATGTCTTCAGCTATTAGCAGATCCTCCTCAGTTCATTCAGCCCATTCAGCCCATTCAATTCGTTCTGTTACTGAAAGCAACAGAATTGCCCATTTTGAACATTATCTTAATTATTTAGAAGATCTTAAAAAAGACAAAGAAAAGACAAATCAAGTCATTGGAACTATTTTTGAGGAAAATGAATCAAATTTTCTTGATGTTGATGATTTAAAAAGAAAATTATCCATAAATGATGTTCAAAAAAACCATCCAATCTCGAATTTAAATTCAGCTGCGTCAACTATTCTTTTAACCTCTCATAACACCAGTAAATTTCCACCATCATGTGCACCGTTCATGCCAGAGACAGTCAAAGGATATGATCATGCTACGTGGTATTGCTCTAATGCAAAGCAAAGCGCCAGTTATTTTGTTAATTGTTTTGGTTTTGAGTGGTTTGCTTATAAGGGTTTAGAAACTGGATCAGAGTTAATAGCATCTCATGTTATTAAAAATGGTAACATTATTTTTGAGTTTGTTTCACCAATCGTTACAAAGGGTTCAAATAAGAAAGAACAAAGATATTTAGATAAGATATTTGAATTTATCAAGAAACATGGTGATGGTGTTAAAGATATTTCATTTGAAGTTGAAGATGTTGAATACGTTTTCAATCATGCTGTTAAATCTGGTGCTAAACCTGTTGCGAACCCAACTTGGCACAAAGATGGTGATGGTGAAGTTAGAACAGCAACTATTGAACTTTTCGATGATGTTTATCATACTTTGATTGATAAAACGGATTATAGAGGATTTTATTTGCCAGGTTATGTTAGAGATGATTATCCTAGGAATGAATTTCTAAATAAAGTTGCTCCCATTTCATTAATTAAAATTGATCATTGTGTTCAAAATGAAGAATGGGGTACTTTACAAGAAGCTTGTGATGTTTATAGTAAAGTATTTGGCTTCCATCAATATTGGTCTGTTGATGAAAAGGATGTTTCAACAGAATTTAGTGCTTTAAAATCTATTGTTATGGCTTCTGAAAATGAAGAAATTAAAATGCCAATTAATGAACCTGCTGCTGGTATTTGTAAATCACAGATTGAAGAGTTTTTAGATTATTATAATGGGCCTGGTGTTCAACATATTGCTATCTTAACAGATGATATAATTCAAACAGTTGGTAATATGAAGAAAAGAGGTGCTCAATTCATTGGAGTTCCAAAACTATACTATGAAAAACTATTACCTAGATTATTACAAACTGGTGTTAAAATAAAAGAAGACCTTGCTGAATTAGAAAAACTTGGAATTTTGATTGATTTTGACGAAAATGGTTATTTATTACAAATCTTTACTAAACCTTTAAGTGATAGACCTACATTCTTTTTGGAAGTGATTCAAAGACACAGTCATTCCGGATTTGGGAAAGGTAATTTCAAGGCATTGTTTGAAACGATAGAGACTGAACAAGAGAAGCGTGGAACTTTGAAGAAGTGATACTTATATTGATATAATACACATCTATTGAAAGTAGCTATCTATAAAAGCGGGTAGTTTATTCGCGCAGTGGCCCTACCATTTCTGGTTCTGAAAGGAAAAAATATTTTGGAAACAAAACTGGTGACTGACCCTTTAATACAAAAACAAGACAAAGAAACCTCTTATTCGGCCCTTTTTTTGAAAGTTTATACCCTCAATCAAGACTCATTGCGAAGCTCAGCATCACTTAATTATACTTAGTTTGTTTTTTGTGCTGAAAAAGATTAATTGTACTCCTATTTTTGAAAGAATTTTAACGCTGCGGTTAGGTGTTTATATTTGTCAGAATTTCTAATTTTAATTGCTAATTGATATCAAAAGTTGGTTATTCTTCAGATCATTTCCCATTACAAAGTTAGAATCTCATACTTAATATCAAATCATGGCTGGGTGAGTATTTCCATTCTTGAAGTTTGAATTTTGGATGAGTCTTCAAATCGAAATCGAAATCAAAACTCAAAACAGTATATCCTTTTTTTCAACACTTTATACTAACATGTTTTTAACAGTGAGTCTCAAATTACAGTGAAGGTTGTTGCTGCTGAGTCTCTCTATAAAAGAGATGTCTTCCGTAGTCCTGATCCATTTGCAGTTTTAACAGTTGATGGATCTCAAACTAAATCAACTTCAGCTGCTAAAAAAACTTTAAATCCTTATTGGAATGAAACCTTCACGTTTCAAGCAAATGAAAATTCTATCCTTGTTATTCAAGTATTCGATCAAAAGAAATTTAAGAAGAAAGATCAAGGATTTTTGGGTGTTGTTAATATTAGAATCGGTGATGTTATTGATCTAAATTCAGCAAACTTTGAAGAAACTATTACTAGAGAATTGAAAAAATCAAATGATAACGTCGTGGTTAGTGGTAGGCTAATTATTGTTGTTTCTCATAATACAAATTCATCAAGTTCAAGGCCTTCTAATCCTCCACCTTCAATAGAAGCAAGTTCATCAACTAGAAATGGCACAATTTCAAATGGTGCTGTTGTTGGTGCTTCAAATGCTACCAATAATACAACTAATAGTAATAGACAATACTCTTCATTTGAAGATCAATATGGAAGATTGCCACCAGGTTGGGAAAGAAGAACAGATAATTTTGGTCGTACTTATTATGTTGATCATAATTCAAGAACAACAACTTGGAAAAGACCAACCCTTGATCAATCAGAATCTGAACGTGGTCAACAAAGACAAAATGTCACAGATGCTGAAAGAAGACAACATCGTGGTCGTACTTTACCAGATGAAAGACCAACTCCATTAAATTCATCAACTAATTCAAGTACAAATAATATTACAGTTAATTCAAGTGGTAGTGGGCCAACACCTAGTGGTACTAGTGCTGTTTCAATGGCAGCAACAGGAACAACAACTGCTGGTTTAGGTGAATTACCTCCAGGTTGGGAACAAAGATTAACTCCAGAAGGTCGACCATATTTTGTTGATCATAATACAAGAACTACAACTTGGGTTGATCCAAGAAGACAACAATATATTAGAACTTATGGGCCAAATACGACGGTTCAGCAGCAACCTGTTTCCCAATTAGGTCCATTACCAAGTGGATGGGAAATGAGATTAACTAATACAGCAAGAGTTTATTTTGTTGATCATAATACTAAAACAACAACATGGGATGATCCAAGATTACCATCATCGTTAGATCAAAACGTTCCACAATATAAGAGAGATTTCAGAAGAAAAGTGATTTATTTCAGATCACAACCTGCTTTAAGAATTCTACCTGGTCAATGTCATATCAAAGTTAGAAGAGATCATATATTTGAAGATTCTTATCAAGAAATAATGAGACAAACTCCAGAAGATTTAAAGAAAAGATTAATGATTAAGTTTGATGGTGAAGAAGGTTTAGATTATGGTGGGGTTTCAAGAGAATTTTTCTTCTTATTATCACATGAAATGTTTAATCCATTTTATTGTTTATTTGAATATTCCGCTCATGATAATTATACCTTACAAATTAATCCAAATTCAGGTATTAATCCAGAGCATTTAAATTATTTCAAATTTATTGGTAGAGTTGTTGGTTTAGGTGTTTTCCATAGAAGATTCTTAGATGCATTTTTCGTTGGTGCTTTATACAAAATGATGTTACATAAAAAAGTTATTCTACAAGATATGGAAGGTGTTGATGCAGAATTCTATAGATCATTACAATGGACTATTGATAATGATATTGATGGTATTTTAGATCTAACTTTTAGTGCAGAAGAAGAAAGATTTGGTGAATTAGTTACAGTTGATTTAAAACCAGGTGGTGTTGATATTGAAGTTACAAATGATAATAAAAAGGAATATGTTGAACTGATCACAGAATGGAAGATTCAAAAGTGTGTTGAAGAACAATTTAAAGCATTTATGGATGGTTTCAATGAACTAATTCCAGAAGATTTAGTTAATGTATTTGATGAAAGAGAATTAGAACTATTAATTGGTGGTATTGCAGAAATTGATGTTGAAGATTGGAAAAAACATACTGATTATAGAGGTTTCCAAGAAAGTGATGAAGCCATTCAATGGTTTTGGAAATGTGTTTCTGAGTGGGATAATGAACAAAGAGCAAGATTATTACAATTTACAACAGGTACCTCAAGAATTCCAGTTAACGGGTTCAAAGATTTACAAGGTTCAGATGGACCAAGAAGATTTACAATTGAAAAAGCAGGTGAACCAAATCAATTACCAAAATCTCACACTTGTTTTAATAGAGTTGATTTACCTCCATATGTTGATTTTGAGTCATTAAAACAAAAATTAAATTTAGCAGTTGAAGAAACTGTTGGTTTTGGTCAAGAATGATTTCAAACTATAAATATTCAGTTCATAATTAATTACATTTTATCTTTCCTTTTTCATTATTATTATTAATGTTTAAATTCTATGTATGGTCTTTTGCTCAAAAATACAATAATTTATTTTATATCTTGATGTGGTTTTGTTATTATTATTGTTGTTGTCGTTGTTGTTGTTTTGTTACTTCAAATATGCATAGAAGGGTAAAAGTCGTTAAACTATCATTATATTATTATGTTCTATACAGTTAATGATATTAAACATTTCGAAATTTACAAAGAATGTAGAAATTAAAACAATAAATTAAAAATGAATATGTAAAAATGAAAAAAGGACATTAAAAAAGTGTGATAACGAGGATATTTACCCAGCAGCCAACTCATACACGCATATTGTTGGTCAATTCTGAGCATTTTTTCTTTGAATCTTCAAATTACTAGAATTCTCGTTAATAAACTCATCTGAATAATCAACTGAATTATACCAAATTTCTTTGATATGATTACTTCTCTTAACATTATTCAATTTCAAATTCGTTGAATCAACAACATAATCCTCCTTCTTCTCCATCTTCATCTTCTCTTCCTCCTTCCTCTTAATCTCCTCTAACTCCTCCCTTCTCTTTGTTTCAGCTTCTTTCAATTCCCTCTCTTTACGTTCCCTTTTCTCTTTCTCCTCTTTTTTCTTTTGATCAGCAATTTCAGGAAACATATTATCATAAAAAATGGCCTGCTGTGTAGTCCAAGGTCTAGATTGAGCTTCAATGCATCTTCTTCTCGTTTGTTCCTTGATTTTTAATTCTGAATATGATGGTCTTGGTGGTGGGACATAATCTGGACCTAAAGTCTTTTGAAATGCAGGAAATCTGAATTCTGGATGTTCATTTCTAAGAAGTGATTTGAATGGTGATTTATAGGTTTTTAACGATTCTGGAATCTTATACATTTCCTTGTAATCAATTGGTGTTTTTGATGGTTGTGGAGATGCAGGTGGTTGTGGTTTTGATGCAATTTTTCTAATCTCTTCAACTTTATTCTCTTCGACCTTCTTAATTTCATCTTTCTTAACGTCCTTAGTATCATTAACTCCCTTGATATCTTTACCTTCAACATCACCATCTTCTAATTTCCCAATTTTCAAGTTTTGTAACAATACAACAGCTTTAAAAACAACTTTAGCTTCCGCATAACTCATCCCATCGAACGTAATCATCTCAAACAATCTCCCTTGTAAAATATCAACATTGACACACTTATCACTTGAACTGTTTGTATGAATAAAACGACCTTTTTTGAAAAATAGGTCACCTAAGATTAAATTTAAATTATTTTGTGGCTTGTTGGGATTTTTGGCCGTGTTGGGTTTCTTCTTCAGGTTAGAGATTGGAGCAGTGGTGTGGAGATTCAGGGCATAAATTTCAAAGTCTTTCATTGCTTTAATGATTTATTATTTGTAACTTTCTTTGTCGTTTGTAATATAATTAATATATACTATGAGAATGAGGGAAATAAAATAAATAAGAGGAGGAAATAAGGGGAGTTCCTGATCCTTTTATACTTTTGAGCTCTACTCGTTCTGTTCAGTATAATTACTGAATTTTCAAGACAGAATAAATTTAACAGAAATCCAATTTGTGTTTTGTGTACTTTGTGTGCTTTATGTTAAGCATTAAGCATTAAGCATTTTCGATTATGTAATATCATAAATTTCAAATTTCAAATTTTGACACAATTTTGGAAAAACAGTAAAGGAAAAATAAATCTTTTCAATAATTAATAACTAATAACGAAAAAGTACAGCTACTAATAACAACATACCCGCACAATGGAGGAAAGACTGCTAGACTCCCATCGCTTAACCCTCCAAGAGTACGAATCTTTGAGTGAGTTTGAACAAATTTCACCTCCAACAGGCTACATCTCCTCCCTCATCTTTAACACCAAATTAATTTCAAGTGTGATATTAGATAAATTATTTGGAACTAACAGAAAAGGGAAAACTTTATTAGAATCGAAATTGATGGATGACGAATACACGTTTTTCGATCATCATATCCAACGTCATTCTTCATATGAGACATTCTTTGAATTCGGTACGATTTATAATTTAATGATCCCTAAAAATGACGGAAGGGTGTTTGAATTGGATTCACAGGAGCCAATATTGGTCTTTATTCATGGATTGGGTGGTAATTTACATCAATTTGATGAGCAATTCCTCTATTTTTATAAAAATTACGATATTATTTCATTTGATTTACCAGGGTCAGGGAATTCAAAATTAGAAGATGGAGGATATTTATTAACATTACATAACTTTACGAGATTCGTGTTACAGTATTTTGAAGAGAAGGGTGTCTTGGGGAGGGAATTCATATTTGTTGGTCATTCATACGGGACGCAAGTTGTGCTTAACTTAATTAAACATTTAAATTCAAATCAAATTAAGAAAGTTATTTTGGTTACACCTCCTAAATTTCCTAGTTTGAGAGACTTTAAAACTAGTCTTGTGTTGAAGATGTTTTATAAAATGCCTATAATCTTTGAAATATTTAGGAAATTTGATCGTTTGAATAATATTAAGAGTAAATCAATGAGACGATTATTATCAAAAACCAATTTCAACAATATTCCCAATTTTTTGAAATTCAAGCAGTTTAAATTCAATTTACAAACAAATTCCAACAATTTCTTAAATCATTTGATTAATTGGGATCCGATTAAATTAGATGAATTAATCCAATTTTTGAATCATTTGAAATTAAATAATGAATTTAATAAAATTTTAATCATTGATGGTGAAGAGGATCATGTCACTAAAAATGGTGGATATTCATACAAAGCATTGTTAGGAGATGATGTGGATTATAAAGTTATAAAACATGGTGGTCATAATTTGATGTTGGATTCTTATAATGAGTTGAATGAATTGATCGAATTCAATATTAGATGAAAATAGAAGCGTGTGTGATCTGGAAAAGTGTCTTAAGAATTGTAGTTGTTTATCGTATGTGTGTAAAAATATTAGGAAGAAGCAAACCATTTCTAGTACCTTACAAGTTACGGCCCAAGGCCCACCAATATTTGTTGGTGCAATAATTTTCCTCCACCTTGATATTTTTTTACGGTGGGCGGAATTGTGTAATAGATAACAGAAATTTAAAATGCCACAAATCAAAATCTACAATTCAAATAAATCAAATATCAAATATTAAAATATCCAAACCAGACAAACCATAGATTCCAGATTCCAGACCAAGCACCAACAAATATAACCGTAAAAAGTAACAGTAAACAAAAAATGAAAATTGTAAAGATAAGTATCAATTAACCATATCCGGTAATACAAACCATAGATAACACACTAGACCAGCCAAAATATTACCATAATATCACCGTAATAATACTCACAATCACAATCTTGCAAATGAGCTGAGTGAAATGACACCAATTGTTCTGTTATGTCTTTGTTTGGCTTGATTATGGGATAGGAAAGGCAATACAAATGGTAATGTCAATCCTAAAGATAAGTAACTAAGCATTAATATTGGTTGGAATGAAGTTGATTTTGTTGATTGATATCTGAAGTTTGAGAGTGCGATAGTAGAAGGAGACATCTTTTAGTGAGTGAGCTATTTTAGTGATTAATTAGAGAAACCAGAGAGAAACACAATTTTAATGCGGATTCTTGATTCTTTTTATAATTTTTTGCATCTTGTAAAAGTCGAACGATTTTCAAAACAAAAAAAAACAAAAACAAAAACTATAAATTAATTTTACTAAAAATTAAAAGTCAAAAAAATCACCTGAAAATGTGGAAATTTTACTTGCTTTCTGGACGCTAAACGAGGCCTGTTATCTAAACGACGCTCTTCACACGTGACTGACGCCATTTCGTGTCTGATTCTCGCGTTTTAAATAATTATTTTGGCGAAGATACACGTAAAAACACCTCTTTACACCCGTTTTGTAAACAAATAGATCCCAAAATGTAAACAAGACAAAGACATAAGCTTAAGATTTGATGGACATCTCGTTTAGATGTCTTGAATCATAATTATTAATAGCCCAACAATTATTGTGTGATTTATGAGTGTTAGTGGTTATCGTATAATCAATCTCGTTTATTTCGTTCAAACTTCCAATGCAGGCACTCGTGACTCAGCACTGCCTTCAAATATATATATACAAGTAATAAAGGGCCTAAAGCTATTATAACACAGCAGCTTATACTTACACTTTGACTTCAGCAGCGAGCTTTCAATTATACGTCATATTGAATTTATAGACTAAACTAAATTCAATCTAGATTTATTTCTACTAACTGCACCCGGATTTACTCGGATTAAATCTCTCGCGGCGGCTTTGTACGAGTAGATCACCCTACTTGTGGCCTTCGGACAGCATAGTAAATGTAATATATCCGACGGCTTCAAAAATCACCAACGTAAATTAATTATATATTAATTTGAGTTTTAAAAGATCAAAATAAAAATGAATGAATTAAATCATGATATTTAATTATTAATTAGTCGACCGTACAACGTACAATTATATATGATTACTAGTTACATGCACTGTGACATCATTTGTTGACATATATTTGCCATGTTATAAATACTGTCAGCTAGACTGTTTAATCAATATCATAGTCAATATTGGTTAATATATATTAGACATATAATAATTTATCATAACTGACTACTAGCTGTACGTCTATAATATTATTATAACAATTATTTTATTATTTTCAAAACATCAATATTATAATAGGCTTTATATAAATTTAACAATCTAACAGCATATAATATATCTAGCTAGTATCTAAGATCTAACCGTATCTAGTATGGTGCTATCTTCAACTCTGAACGATAAAAATTAATTATATTCGAATTTGATAATTAGTGGTACTACTAGTAGCTAAGATTGTTTTATATATTATATAAATTTGAATAGTAGTTGGCACATCAATATTTCAAACTCATTATACGTCTAAGTGCTTCACTACAGCACTATAAAGCTCAATTACACCACACACTCCGTAATTCAATCTTCAATACTACAATACTCAATACTCAATACTCAATACTCAACACTCAACACTCAACACTTCAATATTACATAATCACATCAGTAATAAGTAACAAGTAATAAATTATTTCCTTCAAACTCTAAACTTCCTTTAAATGACACCAAATTATCACCATGAAGAACCACAGCAAGTTCAATCTCACACAAAAAACTCTACACAAGAAGAACAAGAAGTACTGGAAGCAAAGATATTCTCTTTTTTCCAAATTTGATAATGGAATCTTGATGAATCAAGAATTATGGTTCAGTGTAACACCTGAAGATTTATCAATATTTATCGCAAAATTATTAAGATCTTACTTTGATGCAGATGCCACTGTCAATATAATAGACGTATTCTGCGGTGGTGGAGGAAACACTATCCAATTCGCTAAAAGGTTTAATAAAGTCATTGGATTAGATTATAATAAAGATCATATTTACTGTTCTAAGAATAATTGTGAAGTTTATGGATATTACGATGTGGAATTTTTGAATCAGGATTGGGTTACTACTGATCCTTCTACACTAAAAGACATCGATGTGGTCTTTGCATCACCACCATGGGGAGGTCCCGGCTATAAACATTCAGAATTGTTTAATTTGAATGAATTAATACCATTAAATCTAAAAAAGTTGTTGATTTCATTTTTGAAAATTAGTGAAAATGTCTGCTTGTTTTTACCACGCAATTCAGACCTAAAACAACTGAATGAGATTTGTGACGATTTGGGAATCAACTGCAAAATCATTTATTCGTACTCAAATAAATTCCTCAAGGGAATTTTCGTTTTGTTTGGAATCTTCAATCCAGAAAAAAAAATTGAAAAATAAACAAACAAAGAAATGTAAACAATCCTGTAGGACATAATTAAATCAAGTAAATAATGTTCACTCCACTTAGGTCTTCCACTTCAAGACCCACGACTCCCACTCACAACCAAACTTACTCAGGCTCAATCTCAGTCTCAATAAGAATCAAACCAGACAACAACAATTCACTGATTCATAACAACAATTCAATTAATTTACCAGATATTGGAGAATTCACATTCGATAACGTCTTTGGGCCCCATGTCAATAATTCAGAAATATATCACTCTTTGTTAAACCCAATGGTGAATAAACTGATCCAGGGGTTTAATGCCACTGTTTTCGCATATGGAATGACTGGGTCTGGTAAGACTCATTCCATGTTTGGTTCAAATGATGAATTAGGCTTGATTCCATTATCAATTCAACAATTGTTTGAGACGAAAAATGATGGCATGGTGATTAAAGTGTCATATTTGGAGATCTATAATGAAAAGATCAATGATTTATTAAACCCTATGAAGATTGATTTGAAATTAAGAGAGACTAATAATAATCAAATTGATGTCATTGGGATCACTAACTCTATAGTTTCATCATCTCAACAATTATTAGAAATAATTGACATAGGAAATGAATCCAGAAAAACTAACTCAACGGAATATAATTTAAAATCAAGTAGATCTCATGCTATTGTTCAAATTAAAATATATCAACAAGATCAATTATTTGCAACATTATCATTATGTGATTTAGCAGGAAGTGAAAGATCTTCCAACTCAAACGATAGAAGAAAAGAAGGGTCATATATTAATAAATCACTATTATCACTAACTAACGTCATTGTGAAATTATCAACCTTGAACTCAAAACCATTATCAAGATCAACTACACCAAGAAGACAATCAAGTATCCCATCAACCCCAAACCGATCAAGACCATCATCATCATTATCATTTGGTCGCTCTACTTCATCATTATCCTCTACATCTAATAGAGATTTACATTCATCCAGAGAGTCTGTCCATATCCCATATCGTGATTCAAAATTAACTAGATTATTACAATCTTCATTATCAGGTGATGCCATAGTGGGGATCTTATGTACGATATCATCAGAACATTCATCAGTTAGTAATGGAGGTGGAATATTAGTGGAGACCGTCAACACGTTGAGGTTTGCATCAAGAGCTAAAAATATTAAACTAAACGTTAAGAAAAATGATGGATTGGTTGGTATGAATGAAAGGGATAAAGATAAATTGATCGAGAAGTTGAAAATGGAAACTTTACAAAAAGATATGGAAATAAAACAATTGAAGAATGATCGAATTATTTCTAATAATGATAATTACACCATGAACAATAATAATAATGTTAATAATAATATTAATCACATAAGTGATTGTACAAGCGGTGAGAATGAAGAACTATTAAATGAATTGACAACAGAAAACAGGCTTCTTATTGAAAATCAGACCCATTTGAAACGATTATTAGAAACGAGGAATTATTCATCAACAATTATAAAAAACGATTTAATCAATTTAATAATGACTTCTGATTTGAGTAAGGATGAAATCGTTCATCATATTGAGGATTTGTTCAAATTCAAATACATTGAATCTCAAGAATACGAATCATATATCTCCCATCTTGAAAGTTTATTAAAAGTTGAATTAAAGAAAAATAATGAATTAAATAAGAAAATTGAACTAAAAATTGATGAATTCAATGAAATTGAAAAGATATTACAGAATAAAGAGAAGATTATCATTTTTTTGAAAAATTCATTGAATAGTAATAATGATTTATTAAATACTATAAATAATGGGAATAGTAGGAGTCCTGATTTAAGTGGTGTTCTTGAAGAAGATGAATCATAATATCAATATCAATCACCACATAGTTCTGCACTATATGCTCACAACACTCACAATATAAATACAATATATAGATACTTTAACTAAGACACCACCAGTAACAGTAATACATTTGTAGATTTATCCAAATTTCATAATATACATTTTTGTTCAAGTTAACAAAATGATAGTCATAAAAATAATAATAACACATCTAATCACCAATCATCATCATCTTCTTCTTCTTCATCATCACTTTGTCCAACTCTTCCAGCCCTTAATTTCAACGCCTCTGCTAATCCTCCTGCTAATTCATCAGTTTCATTCTTCTTATCAAACAGTGCGGCAGCCAATCCACTTCCTAATGAACTTGCCCCCATTGCAGTTGCTCCAACAACACCAGTTGCACCTTGAGCTGTAGCACCAACGATACCACTTGCACCTTGAACAGCTGCACCTGCTATACCAGTTGCACCAGTAACAACACCAGTGGCACCAGCGACCATCACATTACCACCCATAACGACACCATTGATAACACCATTAGAGACACCTTGGAAGACCTTATTGACGATCGGAGATTTGTATTCAGATACGTAATTGCCTGGGATCCAACCTTCTTTACCATTAGAGTTTTTAGCTAACCACCATCCATTTGATTCTTTTTGTAAAATTTCCACAATTTCATCTTTAGAGATTGGTAATTCTGATGGTGAACCCGTTCCCACAAATTCATAAATTGCTTTATATTTAGGATTTGAAGGTGGTGGAGGTGGAGGTGGTGCAACTTGTGGACTTTGAACTTGCTGAACTTGCTGAACTTGTTGAACTTGTGTAACTTGCTGAGGCCTTTGTGGTTGTGAAACTGTTTTCTTTTGTGGTCTTGGTGGTGGTGCTTTTTTCTTTTGCACTGATGGATTATAAGCACTTGAGGCAGCAGCAGCGGCGAAATTGGTTTGTTGAGGTTGATATTGTTGTTGCTGTTGTTGCTGTTGCTGTTGTTGATATTGTTGCTTCTGAGGTTGTGGTGGTGGGACTTTTCTAACGTTATTTGTTTGAACATTTTTGAATCTTGGAGTATAATCTAAATTACTTAAACCAACTGACTTTTTCTTTGGTTTTTTTTGGTTTCTTGAGTTTGATGGTAAACCCTGATTAACTTGAATAGTACCAGATTTATAAAAATCTGAAAATCTTGGAGCTTGGTCGGAAATAGTTGATTTAACGGTATGATATTTTCCTGGTTTTTTTTGATATTTTATAGTTGAATCAATTTCAATTCTGATTGAATTATTTAATTTTTTCAAATGTGTCAATAATTCAGTCTTGAAAACTAAATTAATTAATGGATCAGCAACATTAGAGTTCTTTAATGATAAGGCACACCAATTATCTTGTAAGTTAGTTAATCCAACATAATTGATATTATTAACTGGAATTTGATAATCAATATGATATGAGATTTTCCGATCTATAATTTGATGAGAAATTATATATAATGATGATTTAGTAAGGAATAAATGCTTTAAAATTCTTAATGAAGATCTACCAAATTTAGCTTGTAATTGTTCAATTTCACTTGAAAAAACAACTGAATCAGTAATACCAACTGAATTTTTAATAAAATTACCCTTTGATCTAAATTCATTTGAATTTAAGTAATCACCCATAAATGCTCTATATCCCAACATCGATAATCTTCTTCTTTGTTTTCGACCATTCAATAGTTTATTACCATAATCTCTTAATTGTTCATATTTATTACCACCTGTTCTTTCTCTCCAAAATCTTTGGATTTTAATTGCTGAATCAATACGACGTTGGGCATATCTTCTAAATGCCCTCTGAATTCTAGCTGCCATATTATGCCAATATCGATCTCTTAAAGTTTCTAAACCAAATAAAGTTTCTGGAGTTTTAATAAAGATTTTAGTTGTACCTAATTGATATTCAGATTTTGGAATTGAAGAATCTTTTAAAATTCGTTCAATTGCATCAATTGTAGAACCTTGCCAAATATAATCACCTGCATATGAAGTTTGTGAGGATAAAAGATAAAATCTTTCAACGAATTTTTCAAGCGTTTGACGATATGCAAAACCTGCTCTTCTGATTCTAACATTTTCTTTTAAACCTAAATATTTAATTTGATGTAACACTTGCTTTGTATCAAATTCAGTTGGTGATTTATTTTGATTTGGTTTAATTGTACGAATATACGATGGAGATGCCTTTGATAAAGTTTCAACTAATTCATTTGCTGATTTAATGATCCGATCACCTGCAGTTGGTGGTCTTTTTTTAGAATCTTGATTGATTGAATCTGGGAATAAAACATGAATATACTCATTTGATGAAGTTGATAATAGATTTAATAGATCTTTCAACATTTGATCTTTATTCTTATTTGTCATATTTGAAATATCATAAGTAACATCACCTGCATAATGTCTAATTAAAAATTTAGAGGATCTTAATTCAAAATGTTTGGAATTTGCAACCATGTTTAATCTCTGAGCAAAAGATTGATCAGCTGCATTTGAATCAGCATGAGCAGTGGCACAAGCATCATTTAGAGCTGCAAAGACACCAGGTGGTCTTTTCAATTCAATTAAATCACAGACAACTTTATTATTGAAATAATCAATTGGAGTCCATTTAATTTGTTCTTTAATATATTCATCTTGTTCAGATTTTAAAGTTAGTTGGATAAAAATTTGTTGTAATTTTTCATTCACATAATTAATACATAATTGTTCAAATGAATTATGTTCGAAAATTTCAAACCCATAAATATCTAAAATACCAATAGATTTATCAGCTCCTGATAATGTATTTAGTGATTTATTAACCCTTTCGACAATCCAATCAAATAAGTTGTTATATAGCCCTTTAGCTAAAGCATCTCTAACAGCAGTTGCTTGATTAATATTCAATGGAACTTCATAAACTGAACCTCTTTTCATACCATGACTTGTTTCCATGATTCTTTCAGTGATTGACTTAATTAAAGAATTAGAATCAACCTGTAATAAATATGCAACAAAATCAGTGACTGAAGTGTCTTTAATTTGTGAATTACCTTCATTATTTTCAATGAAACTAATATTACCAATCCATAAAATCGCGGATAGAATTCTAAAGATATTGTCTTGTTCAGATTGTGTTATACCAATTGTATTCATTGCATTAATAGTATCTTTAAAATCAGAAACATCATCAATTCCATCAACTGAAATACAACCTGCACCTGAAGTATAAATATAACGATCTGGAGTTTGAATACCAAAATTAGATCTATAATTTTCATTAGCAGATTTAGTTAATTGATAAAAAATATGGAAATTACGTTCGTTTTTAATTTGTCCAACAACTCTTTGCTTTTCTAAAAGATAATTTGTTATATTCCCACTAACCGGTTCAAATTGAGTATTGAATTTGATTTCTAAATATTTACCATGTCTTGAACTATTATTGTTTCTTAAAGTTTTAGCACAACCAAGGGATTCTAATAATGGATTAGTAGCTAATACTATATCTTTAATTTTTTGAATTTGTTGAGAACTTGAATCTGAACCCGAAACAGATGAAACATATTGCATAATTCTCTTCGCAGCTTCAGTTTTACCAGCACCTGATTCACCAGAGATGATAACACATTGACTTTCATTATATGCTTTTAAATTATAAAACATTGATTCTGCAATTGCAAAGACATGGGGTGGCATTTCTAATCTATTTTTACCTTTATAAGATTCTAAAACAGGTTCAGTATAGATCCCTAAATCTTTGAAAGGATTGACGGATATCAAGACATGCCCAATATAAGTATAGATAGAGTGATTTTGAAATCTTTTTTGAAGATTGTCATTTATTGACTCATCGGTAATTGTTGTTAATAATGTTAAATCAGAAACACCAACTTCTTTCTTTTTGTGAGCTTCAAAAGTGGCTTTGGCAACCCCGTTTTTCTTTGGTGGTTGCTGCTTGACACCATTCGTCTTATTGGAACGGCCGGCCCTTTTGGTGATTGCCATAGTGGTTCGATTAGACTAAATTGTTGTTGATTTCTGATTATAACGGAAGTAAACCGAATTTGTTTTGAGGAAAATAAATGAAATAAATTCGAAATTTGATTATGTCAGCAATTAGTCATCCACTCCCGGACTTATAATCTCTTAAATCCGACGAGATGAGATGTATTAGAGTCGAGTCTGTGATCCATTTAGTACTGCAAACCACGCCTTCAGAGTCTAGAGTCCATCTGTGCACTGCACCAGCTTCCACCCAATCATTTCTATGAGGCTCGTTACTTTATCTACAATTTAGATCAAAGCCCGATAATTAGAATATTCAATTTCACTTCAATAGTCTCCGGCTATAATATATTCTCCTATAATCTACTTGAAACATCAGCCCTTATCTGACCAGTCATATATATAAGCTATCAATTCTGTCATTAGCCTCATGTATAAGACCCACAATATTTGCACGGTTTATGATTCAACAACGGTAAAATTATAATTATGTCCCATATTGAAAAAGACCTAGATCCAATATCAACATTCGAAGTCAAAGAAGAGATTTCCGAAGATGATGAGGTCCCCGACTCAGGATTGAAAGCATGGTCTGTCGTGTTTGGATGTTGTTTCATCTCGTTCTCTACATTTGGTATGATTAACGCCTATGCCGTTTTCCAAACCCATTATGAAACTGTGTTATTCCAAAGTGTTAAATCGTGGAAATTGAGTATTATTGGAGCATGTCAAGCTTCAGGGATTTATCTAATCACACCCTTTGCTATCCCGTTACATCATACATTTGGGATAAGAAATGTCTTGATCATGGGTGCTGCTTTATTAATAGTTACATTTTTTGGTTTATCATCAATGAAAGTTGATTCAAATGGTAATGGAGAAATATGGAAATGTTATTTTTTCCAAGCTGTTCTATTTCCAATTGGTTCAGGTTTATTATTTCCTCCAGTTATGTTATCACCAATTGAATGGTTCAAAAAAAACAAGGCATTCGCATTAGGTGTCGCCCAGTCTGGTGTTGGTTTAGGTGGTATGATTTGGCCAATTATTTTCAAATACGTTACTGCTTCAAAAGGTTATAATTGGGGTGTCAGAATCATTGCATTTATATATATTCCATTAATGGTTGGGGCTGTTGTTTTCATTCCTAGAAACTTACCAGAAAAGTATTTACAGTATAATAAGAATCCATTAAGTAATTCGAAATTTAATATTGTTAAAATAAAACAATTACCATCAACTTATTATAATATGATAAATCATTGGATCAAAGTTATTCAAAATCAAAATTTTATAATTTTATTAACTGCTAATTTAATCAACATGTTTGGTTCATATCCCGCAATCTTTTACATTGATTATTACGCAAATGTTTTATTTCAACATAAAGATCCAAATAATAGTATAGTGAAATGGATTATTGTCCTTTATAATATGATGGGTACACCTGGTCGTATCATTCCTGCATTCTTAGCAGATAAATTAGGAAGAGTCAATATTTTAATCACATGTATTATGTCAAGTGGATTTTTCATATTAATTCTATGGATGATTTCAATTACTGATCAAAACACATCATTATTTATTGCATTTGCAATATTGTTTGGTTTTACAATTGGTCCATTATTTAGTTTATTTCCAGCTTGTGTTAGTCAATTATTTGGCCCTGTGGAAGGGCAATTTAGAATTGGATTGTTTTTGTTCACTTCATTTCCTGGTCCAATTTTAGGATCTATAATAAGTGGAAATTTTATTGAAAAAGGTTCAGAATATGAAATTTTATTAACAAGTTTCAAAAAATTATGTTTTTATTCTGGTTTCATGTTGATTTTTGGTAGTTTAATTATCTTATTTGTTAGATTTAGATTAGATAAAAGAATTTTTGTGTTTGTATGATTATTTAGTAATTAATGCTGATAGGTGGAAGGGAGTTAAGGGAGATCATACAAACAGGGGGTGTGGTATTGTATTATTTGGAGGTTGCTGTTCTAGAATCGTTTTAAGATAACTAATATCAAATGTTGAATCTAACTTCATAGCATAGTAGTACTAAATTAAAAAGTAAAAAAAAGAATGAAATCAAAAAAATGTGAATATAGATAAGATTTCAGTTCTAGATCCCAGGAATTGTGATTTTTCCAGGATTAGTTACATGTGTTCACGTGTATGTTGATGAAAGATTTCATGAATAAAGTAACATATTAGCTCATTATACATAACTGTAGAATCTTGATAATTACCATGAATTTTGTCTCTGCCTGGAGATAAGACTTGTTACCGACACACATTACGTAATATTATTAGAAAGGATTACGTAATTAGCAAGCAACTGAGGGGAGGCTGAAACAGGAAACAAAAAAAAATGAAAGAGTTAGTAAAAGAAACGGTGGTTTAGTTAGTGAAGACACAGTGAGGTGAAAAGAGAGTGGTTGAGTATCAACAGATGTTGTTATTAATAGAATGATGTTCTTATCTTTTGATGTTGATCAGTGTGGCACAAAGTAATTTATTCTGTTCTTTTAACTCTAGAATCAATCATAATTGTTGGAGACGTAAATTACTAATATTGAAGCATTTAATGACACATTTTTTTGTATAAAAGGAGTGATTATCCCCTCTGAATGGTTCAATTTCTTCTTCTCTTCATTATAAGTTTATTATATCAACTACAACTACTAAAACTACTAAAGAAACAACAACTACAACAACTACTACAACTACTTCACAATGTCAGGTATCTTTGATAAATATTTGAAATATATCAATGGTGCAAACATGACTTATGGTCAAATGCATACTGGTACCAATGCAGGAAGATCAACAGCTCAAGTCTCAGTCAAAGATCACTACGTTCAAAAGAAGAGAAGAATGAGCTCAGTCAGCTCAACTAATTCAAGTATCCAAGAAGAAGAGGTCATTGAACCTAAAGTCTTGAGAGAACCAAATAACAGGGTTAACTTCCAATATGAATATGAGTAACTATCATATCATAGTCTGTTGATCATTTACGTGTGCCATCAACTGTCATTCAATACATATATTTATTATCAACTATTTACAAGTGTAACTATATCTCAATGGTAAACGTCTATCTATTTACTTTCTTCTTGTTTTAAAACCTCAATTTTTTCATTAATCATAATTCTTCTTTGTCTGTCCAATTCCTCAGGCTTTTGTAACTTTAGAATACAAGCGTTCATTGCATCTCTTTGTTGAATACATTGCCATAATACTTTAACACCAGCTTTCTTAGAGCATTCTGCAAATATTTTAACATGTTCGTCACATTCTTTATAAGCGGATTCTTTCCATCTTTTTCTTGCCTCTTTTTCTTCACCTGGTGTAAGGACCCAAACCGGTAATTTTGAGTTGTGTTTGTCCATTTTGACGAGTTTCTGGTGCTTCAAAATTGGTGTTAAAGCTGATGTTAAAACTGAAGTTATTAAATAGATTTTTTGTTCTGGTGTGTGGGTGTCTGGTCTATTTAGGAAGACTTCCGGATCGGGAGACTTTTCAGTGTTTTTTATTATTATTTTTTGTTTTGAATTTTGAATTTTGTTTGTTTAGATTTGGTTATTTTTGATTTTTGATTGATTTCAGAGGTAAAAATGGAGCAAGTCAAGTTCATTCCGTTGTTGGAGAGCACGAAGAGCTCATTCACGCTCGAGGACGAAGCAGAAACAGTAAAGGCAATTAAGGAATCGTTGCACAAACTAAAAAAAATCAGAGATGAAAAGATTCAAGATTCCACCAATGAATTAAATCAATTACTTGAAACGTTACGACTTGAACAAATTGAAGTCAAACAAGTATTAGAAAATCCTACAAGACAAGAAATTAAAACAAATCTAAGAAATAACGATCGTTTGGAATTGGAATATTCTAAAAATCTAAAGAATTTATCAAATGCTAAACAATATAAGAATTCCCAATTAAGTCAACTCATTGAGGAATTCACTAAATTAGAGACAGAGATCAGCAACGATCAGCTAGGTGCTGGTGATGAAGCACAGGATGAGGATATTGATGAAGAGTTCCAAGATCAAGGTTCAGTGATGTTCAAATTGATGATTTATAGAGCGTTGGGTTTGAAATTGGATATGGAGAGTAAGACCGTTGTTCTTTTCAATAAGAAGAAGAATTTGAGTGATTATTTGAAGTATGGAGATGATAAGTATAGTGACTTCTTCATATCCAATTACCTTTGGGATAAATTGGAGTGAACTTTAGTGTTGGTATTTTTTGGGGTTGATACTGAAGTGATAGATAGCATTGATGAAGATACCGTCTCTATTGTGTATGAAATGAATTAATGATTATGATTGTTGGAGTGTAAGAATACCACCTGAACTGTGAATTTGACTATCTATCCATCGATTGAATCAATCCCCGAACTCTGATAAAAATTTCTTTAATATCCATTTTCTAAATTCTAATTAGACACAACAAACTCCCACAAATGGATTCAGAGAGTATCATCTCATCGGCATCCACCACGTCCACCATGACGGACACCACTCCTAACGTCAACTCTTCCACAACGACATCTCTCAACTCCAGATCCAAACAACATCAGAAATTAATGCCCATTGCTCCTTTATTAGCTCCAAAACCAGTCACTAACAACCAGGCTTTTAAACCAAATCATGGATTAAACGTTAATAATCAGATCAAAGGAGCTACCATCATCACTTCGAAACAGTGGGTCTTACCACCGAGACCAAAAGCAGGTAGAAAACCAACAAATGCAAATCATTCCAATAATGCAAATAATACCCTAACTACTTCCACCAATAATACCCACACTAATATCACAACCACCCCTAATACCAATACCAATAATAATAACATCACTGGCTATTCAACACCGGGAACTCCATACACGCCAATCAGCACGCCAAACACGTTGAGTTCAGCACCAACACCTACCAATAGTACTAATAATAGTAGTAATAATTGTACTGGGAACAACGGGACAATGTCGAGAAAAAATAGTGTTAATTCATTAAGTAATAATATATCAAATTTACAAATATCGAATCATGAGATCAATATTGCAAAGAAGAATGAATTAGATATTGCAACTGAAGAGAATTTAAAATTGAAGAATATTATATCTAGACTTAAATTTGAAATTGAGGCTTTGAAAACTGATTTGGTTGATAATACTGGGAATAATAACAGTGGAACCAGTGGTGATGATAGAGAAAGAAATGAAGGACATGGATTCGTCGACCTATCACCAACGATCAATCCAATTATAATAACTCAAAAGAATGAAGAATTGAAGAAAAAAGTGAAAAGAACATATAAGAAAAAACCAAAGAAGAGTATTGTTGAAGATTCACCAAGTCCAATATCATTAAGTGAATCAAACAATACTAGCAATAACAATATTATTACTGGTGGAAATGATGATATCCCAAACATTGATGAGATTTTGAATAATGGAAATAGTAGTATTAATATTAATGAATTAACGATTAAAAAGAAAAAGATTAAAGTTCCTAAACCAAAAGCACCAAAGAAGAAAAAAGAGAAGATTAACAACAATGTGTGTAATAATAATAATGAAATCCATGATATAACTAATCCTTCAATAATTAAACAATTAATGAATCCACTAGATCAAACATTGGTGTCTTCTAACAATTCAGATTATTCACAATTAACATTTTCAAATGCTTTCAATCCAACACTATCGGCAGTGACATTACCAAACACCCCTTCTTCCAATAGTAACAACAACAATAATAATAATAATACTCAACATATGTTCAATCCAGCATTACATTTCAATTCTGTGCAATTAAGCAGAACAACAACGATAGGAACTTTAAACACGCTAGACACAGTGGATACGGTGGACACATTGGGTACATTGGATACGTTTGATGATGTCGAAGAGAGTTCATGGTTGGATAATCATGTTATTCATGAGAATCAAGTTAATGCGTATGAATTTTTGGAGATGCAAGAAGATAATGATTTAGATGTTGCATTTGGGTAGGCACTAGTTACCAGATGATTATATGACTTAGACGTTGTGGTATGATGGTGTTAGTGAGAGAAGATGTTTATGATTGTGATTGTGACGAATATAACATTAAGAATTTAAGAATGGAAACTGAATAGAAAGACAATGAGAATATGAATATGATTATGAGAGAATGAGCGAATGATATGGGTATACATAAACATGAGATTAAAGATGTAATAGAAGACATGAATTGTATATAGTAAGATAAATGAGATATGAATATGATTATAAGCCATGTAATATAACTTGACATTGCAACACTACCACGTAAATTAAGATAAATAAATACATTTAATGAATAATAATAATATATAATGATAATAGATTGTATGAATGTTTAAATAATTTAAAAGAATAAAGTGTAAATACCAGTAGCAATAGTTGAGAATGCTACAACGGCATAACCAGTTCTATAAACACCCTTCAAAGTTAATTCTTTACCAGTGTCCCATACTAAATGTCTGATACCATTACCAAAATGGAAAAAGAATAAGAATCCAGGAAATACTTTAGCTGATAATTGTAAGAAATCAGGTAAAGAATGAAATAAATCACTAATCATATTTGAATCAATTGGATGACCAGCCAATGAGGCAAAGGCATAAGAACAAGTAACACCGTAGAAACCAGCAGCTAAGATGATACCACTGACTCTATGAACGGTGGACAAGTACCATGTTAATTGTGGTTGATAAATGGTTAAATGTGGTGAAGTTGGTCTGTTTTTACGTTGTTCAACTAAGATTTTGTCTTCTTCTTCGAAAGTTGCGTTGATTGTTTTCAAGCCTCTGATGGCGCCTGTTCTTGCGGTGAAGAAAGGGGTTGGTTTATTGAGTATTCTGCTGGAGATTGTGGAGAGCATTGTGGATTGATTTGGTACTGAATAAATAAAGAGAGTGAAACAAATGTGACTAAAATTCAATCATTCTTTTTTCTTCCCCGTGAAAAATCGGATTGAAATTTATCCAGTAGAAAAAATTAATTGTGATTCCGACTCGGGGAGTTTTTCGCGCTTACTCTTGACCAATTAGAAGCCGAGAATTTATAATGAAAGGATCACGTAAATACTTGAGAATACTATCCTGTTTAAGTAATTACTGTATTAGGAAAGTATGGAGATAATGTCACAGATAGAGAGCATGTTACAGTCCACTGGGTTTCAATATTCGATGAGTGAGTGAGTCGTATTGATATCAGCTCTAGTGAGAAGATGGAGCTTAGTCTTTAACAGACTTCAATCATTTAAACCACAATATATACTTTGGAGAAGAGAGAATTAAACGTATGAGGAGAGCGTTATCTAACGTATTGACCATCTACAATTGCAGTTTTCTCTACTTTGCAACTAGTTGGAAAGGTATGAGTTAAGAGCCATAAGAGTCTTCAGCCAGAGGCCAGTTTACTGAATTTGAACTGCTAAGTTGAATAAAGATTGTGACAAGAAACGTAAGAATGAATAAAGTACTAAAAAAGAAATATTCTTAGAAATATTTAAAGAAGAGAAATAAAGTGATAAACACACTAAATATACCAACATAGCAATCTTTGATAAGTGCTAGTTTTTACAGTAACTATTGAAGTTTGGATGAATTGGTTATAAAAGGCAAAAAATAATATAAGAATAATATAAGAATAAGATTGAATCAATCAATAAAACTAGCTATTGTCTTGTTATTATACCTCTTTATTTGAAATGTCAAAAAAATCTTCTTCCAACCAAGACTCTTCAGGTGCTATTGTCTTTACTAATACTACTCACTCAGATGAAACTGGTCAGGACTATGACTTTCTGTATGGTAGCTCAGGGTCATATAAGTCAAGGGCAATGGCTAATATTGAGACCATCTCATATATGGAAGCACTTACCAACAGGTACCAAGAAACACCTGCTTTAAAACAATTGCAAGGAACTCAATCTAATTGTATTCATTCATCATTTACTCAAAGATATAAACCATCAAATAGATAAAAAACTCATTCACTATCTGGTCCCATCTTTCTTTAAGATGGACGGAGAAAAACTAATTACAAGAGACGTGGGTAGACCTGATAGTGTTTCATTACTACGTTACCAGATCACAGACTCTGTTATAGTGGATTTGATATAAGAACACCTTCCTGATAATGATTCTTCACTGTTAACATCAATAAATTATCTTGATAGAACTAGAGATATATTACTGAAACTAATCAATTATAGAAGGGAATTTTGAACGATTACATTTACTCGTGACTCCGTGTTAGTTACAGAACCCAATGAAAAGTTATTAATTTATAGAATTTATGATCTTCAAATTCCTTTACATTTTAGAAACAAAAAAGAATATTAAATTTCATGATTTAATGAAGTTAATAACAAACATGAAAGTCATCAAATTACACTTTTCTATTACTTTTCCAGATAAATATGATGAAAGGTTACTTATTATGAGATTGAATACGATTATATCAATACATCCAAGACTATCATCAATCACTAAACCCATTGATGATAATACCAGTATTGAAGATGCGTTCGAGAGAATCAGAATTCAACTTCAAGGTGTCGGAAGATCTGTAACTCAGCAATATAATGAATTTGTAGATATGCTTAATGAAACACTCAATACTTTTCATAAATCTGACACAGAAGAAATTGAAGGATTTAAGCATATGCAAATTCAAACAAACAAAACAGATATAAAGGTAAAAGAAACAAAAATCATAATCGTCGCTACAAGGTTAAAAAAGGAAATAGCAATGAGAAAACAAACAATTATAATAAAAGTAATAAAAATCCAAAGGAAAACAATAAAGGGTCAAGAGGTTGATGAAAGTACTTTTAAGATAATGATGATGATTCATAAATCAATTGTCAATGCGCCTTTAAACCTTTAAGATAGATGAGGCTGCTACTGCTATTGATTATACTGTTGATACTAGAGAAATTTCAACTCATCTTCAACCGAATCAACTACCTCGTCAAGATGAATTAATCATCACTGAGATTGAGAGATTTTACAACAACTAACGGAGATGAAGTTGAAAGTAAAACCTTCGAAGCTGTGTTTACTGAACCTAAATAAAGGGACGATATAGACGTTGCTAGCTCAAGTAATATATCTGAACAAGTAACTTCTTCTATTTCAGAAGCACGAAAAGTTTCATTTCTTAATTTCTTCTGATTTTGGCTTATTTTTTGTTTAAAGTCTAGAGTATACTGTATTATCTTATTTATAAAGTGTAGCTCACTGACAGACGATGATCTTTACCGTTTAGACTTCACTTTGTAGATTATATCCATTCATCCATCCCGATACGGTAATTGCCATTTCGGGATAATTTAAACTTATCAACTCATCGCATAAATTTTTCACTTTCTCAATTTAAATCTCTTCATTTATTGATTTTTATCAGGTCGTCAGTTTGATTCACTCTTTTCAAAGGCACCAAGTACACAACGAGGGAGCTCAAAATGACACAACCACCAAGAAAGAAGCGTCATACCATTTCAACAAACACAATAACTGAAAAACATCCATTAAATGTAAAACCAGGTGGAAATTCATTTTTGTTCAATAATAATGATTTAATCATCAAAAAGAATCAAAGTTTAGGTTATCTCTCAGTGTTACCAGATGATTTAATCCTAGATATACTAGCGTATTTAGATAATCCTAAAGATTTATTGAATTTATCACATTCTTCCAAAGTAATGTATGCTTTTTGTTATGATGAAGATATTTGGAGAAAATTATATATGAAATTAGCATCAATTGAAGAATCAAATTCCGATGTTAGTGAAATTCACCATCCTTTAGGGATCTCAAAATGGGGTGGATCATGGAGAAAGACTTTATTAGGGATCTCAAACGAAGCAAGTCTTCAATTAGAAGATGGATTACTTTGTTCAGATTTATTATTTAGACCATTTCAGTGTTCTAGGATTGATTATTTTGAAATGTTTAAAGATTTAATCAATGAAGAACAAAGATCTTATGAATTGGAATCCACTGTTAATAAACAGTATGGGATTGAAAGAATTAAAGAATCAAATTTATCAACTGATAAATTCAATAATGAATACTATTTAAAACCTTTCATAATAACAAATTCCAATTCAAAAAGATGGCCATTGAACTGGAATGTTGAATATTTGACACAAAGGTTTCCAAACGTTAAATTTCGTCAAGAATCAGTTCAATGGAAATTAAATTTTTATAAACAATATCATGATAATAATAACGATGAATCCCCATTGTATTTATTTGATTGTCAATCAGTAGCAATCAAAAATTTATCAAATGAATATAAAGTCCCTGAATTGTTCCAATTTGATTTTTTCAAATTATTAAACAAACCTCCAATCAATATGAGACCTGATTACAAATGGATCATTATTGGACCAAAAAATTCAGGTTCAACATTTCATAAAGATCCTAATTCAACAAGTGCATGGAATGCTAATCTAACGGGGCTGAAGTTATGGGTAATGACAAAACCAAACGTTAAACCACCAGGTATAGATACAGATTCAACTGAAAGTGAAGTCACATCACCTGTTGGAATTACAGAATGGGTATTATCTGGATTTTTCAATGATTCAATTAAATTAGCAGAACAAGGGCAATGTCTAATAGGGATAACTTTTCCTGGTGAAGTGATGCATGTCCCTTCTGGTTGGTGGCATAGTGTTATTAACTTAGACGATTCAGTTGCACTCACTCAAAATTTCATACCAATTGGTAATTTAAGTAAAGTTTTATACTTTTTGAAAAATAAAAGAGATCAAATATCAGGGTTCCATATTGATGAGTTTGTTAACTCATTAAAACAATGGTTAAACGATGATCAAACCGTGGTTAATGATGAAGATAGATTAATATTTAAGAACTTCTTAAATGAAGTTAGTGAATTAGAGTCAAATGATGAAGATATTGGAGAATTGAAACTATCAATAACGTTACCTATTTTTGAACTGTTTGTTAATTTAATTAGAAATGATGAACAGAGTCAACCATATTTGAAAGATGCATTGAAGGAAGTTGAAAAATTGGAATTAGTCGAATTAAAAAAACTGAATGAAAATAAGTCAGTTGTCCCTTCAAAGAAATGGGAAAGTTTGAGAGAAGATAGTGTTACCTCGGAATCTCCATTTTCCTTCAATTTTGAAGAAAGTGATGATGAATGAATGTGTAAATAGAATTAGAATGATATTTATTTTCACGTAGTAGAAACATTGCAAATAAAGCCGATAATGCACAGAAAATTGAAGGATAATTGAAAGAACTCTGTTATATACTAACTCAATAGCCACCAATCACTGATCAAGTACTAAAAACACTCCATCCTGAGCAACTTGTCACTAAGCTAAAAAAATAATAATTATTATTTTAATAAAATTAATATATAATAATATAATATATATAATCTCAACATTTCGTTATGAGCGATGTCGTGCTTTTTTGTGTCAAAGTTTTAATTCTCAAAATAGAAATGAACGCACCACATTTTTCAACTTCCATTCTATCCCACTTTTATCAAATTAACATAAAGAAGTTCACAGTTTAACAAACATGTACGTTCCATTAGTTGGAAGACTGAAGTGGTCTGAATGGCCCGTGGTGCTGCTCTCATTCATTTTCATCTGGGTTGAGTTCGTTTTATCAATCATTACTAATTTATTAATACCTGAATTCATAATCACCAAAGTCACAACATTATTGAACTTATTGAACAGTTTATTGTTTGGGAAAGAGGACTATAATGAAGATGATGGCCTAAGAAACAAGATCAGAAAATCAGATGATATTCATGAGATTGCGGATTTTTTTAATTACGAAATCAATGACCATATCGTGACTACAAAAGACGGGTATTTATTAACATTACATAGAATTAAACCAACCAAAGAGAACTCACCAGTAGTTTATTTACATCATGGGTTGTTAATGTGTTCTGATATCTGGATAACCAATCTTATTAAAGATGAGAATTTACCATTTAAGTTACATGACTTAGGTTATGACGTTTGGTTAGGAAACAATAGAGGTAATAAATATTCATCAAAGCATTTACATCTAAAACCATCAGAATTAAAATTCTGGGATTTTTCAATTGATGAGTTTGCTATTCATGATATTCCTGATTCAATTGAATATATTTTAAATTTAACAAATCAACCAAGTTTATCATATATTGGTTTCAGTCAAGGTTCAGCCCAAGCTTTTGCTTCATTATCAATAAATTCAAAACTTAATAAACAAATCAACCAGTTTATTGCAATTGCTCCAGCCATGACACCAAGAGGGTTAAATAATAATTTAGTTGATTCTTTAATGAAAACCTCACCAAATATAATGTATTTAATTTTTGGTAAAAGATCATTATTATCATCAACTTCATTTTGGGCAAAAATTGTGTATCCTCCTTTATTCGTGAAGGTTATTGACTTTTCAATACTATTTTTATTTAATTGGAGAAGTTTAAACTTAACCAAAAATCAAAAAATTGCAAGTTATTCCAAATTATATTCTTCAACTTCTGTTAAATCTGTTGTTCATTGGTTTCAAATAATTAGAAATGCCAACTTTCAAATGTTTGATGAAATTGATAACTCACTTTCAAATTTGATTTCAAAACCTTTCAAACCTTTGAATTTCCCCACTCATTCAAATATTAAAACTCCAATCACTTTGATTTATGGTGAAGTTGATTCATTAGTTGATATTGAAGAAATGTTAAGCTTATTACCTTCCGAAAACGTTAAAGCTATAGGAATTCCTAATTTTGAACATATTGATCTAATATGGGGTGACAATATTGGTCATTTAGTGTTTAAACATGTTTTTGATGTTTTGGAAAGTAATAGGAATAAAAATATCAATAATAATAATAGAAAGTATATTGAGTATAATAATGTTGGGGAACTGGTTAATCAGGTCGAAAAAATTAATGTTAGTAGTGGAAATGTCAGTAATGGGAATGGGAAATTAAGATAATGGGAATAGAGATAATACCAGTATTATTTTGTGTGTAAAAATTATATAAAAAATCATTAATATATTTATTATTTCGTAGTAGTTGATCTAAATGTCATAATCAACTAATTTAGTGATGTATTTACCAGTGTTTTCACCTTTGAATAAACCAGCCCAAATTTCAGGAACTTTAGTAAAATCTTCACCAGCAGCAGTGACGACAGTTTCACTAAATTTACTGAATTCTAATCTACCACTTTGGAATTCTTTAATCAAATGTTGAACGATATTACCAAATTCCAGGACATCATCAACGATAACCATACCTTGAATAGTCAATCTTTTAGTGATAACGAATTCATAACTTGTGAAATTAAATGGTTCATTGTTGTTATATCTTGAAATAGCACCAACTTGAACAACTTTACCAAAAACAGCTAAATGTGGTATAGCCATGTTTAGGATTTCACCACCGACTTGATCAACAAAATAATTGATTTGATCACCGGCTAATGCTTCTTTGAAATCTTTAGCAAAAGTTGAAGATTTGTAGTCAACTGGAACAATTTTATGTGAACCAATTGATTTGACATATTTGACTTTTTCAGCACCACCAGCAATGGCAATGATTTTCTTAGGTTTGAATAATTTATCTAAAATATGGATCAAAACTGAACCAACAGCACCTGCTGCACCGGTGACTAACCAAGTTTTACCTTCTTCTTCAACAGTAGCACCGGAATATTTAAAAGCAGCTAAATATGCAGTGATTGTAGTTGATCCGAAAACGGATAAATAATGAGATAAAGATTTGACTTTAGTTGGATCAACGACAATGGTCATTGGGTTGGCCCTGACAATGTTATGGGTGGTCCAACCAGTGGAAGTTGAAATGAAATCACCTTCTTTAAAATCCTTTGAGGTGGATTTCAAGACTTTAGCAATACCTCTTGCTGGAGCAGGATTGTTTAATGGGGTTGCTGGAAGGTATGAATCATAAGGAGAGAACCAACCTTTTTGAGCAGGATCATTTGACAAAAAGATTGTTTCAATTAATAATTCATTTGGTTTTAATAATGATTCATCGTTTAAATCATAATCTTTAGCAACCAAAGCGAAATTTGAGTCTGGGGAAGATAAATCTAAGTTGATTGGAGTGTATGGTTTGGAGTGTTTGACCAATAGGAATTGTTTAGCTTTAATTACTGACATTTTTGGGTCGAATTGAGGTGGATTGAGTTCAATTGCTGAGTTTATGGAAATATTGTTGGGTATTTATACAATTTACAGAATTTACGAGGCTCCAAATTTTTGATTTCTTACCGAGGAATTTAGATTTTTCAAAATTCTATTACTAATACAGAGGGCAATTAGGAACTGTTCAAACGGGGATTATTGTAGGTAATTGATGGCAATTGGTAATTATGTATAAGTACTAGAGATATTCTGATTAGTTAGACACTTTCCAGGCTGAAAACGGATAAATTTTGATGAAAATATTGAATATTTGATCGAAGTATTAATTCATGAAACGTAGGAAATACGTATAATACGTATAAGGGTGTGTATTTGATATGAAGCTCATTGCCGTTTCATCAATTCGCTCTCTGCGATCATACAATGTAACCTTCTTGAAAAATCAACAGCTCCACTATCACCGTCTAATCCTCCAAATATTTGAACTCTTTTCTTTATCAAATCCTCTCTTCTTTTAATAAGTGGACTAAAATGGGCAAGTTTTCGATATTTAACAACTGATTTATCGTTCAATATTGCTCTAATCAGTTCATTCCCGTTAGATATAGCCAGAAGTTTTTGTGCGATTACTTTTGTGGGTTCAATCGTATTGGTATTAGCTTTCAACAAATGGTAGTTAGTATCTTCTTCATTGATCAATCTTTGCATATGGTAATCAAAATGTGGATTATTAACAGGTTTGTATTCTTGACGTTCTGTTCTTTGACTGTAGTTATTCACATTATTTGAATTATTGGATACTTTCCTCATTTTAGTTTGACGTTCTTCATTAAACTTCTCTTTCATCATTCTTTTTTTGGATTCAAATGAATTTGATGATTTATGTTCATTTCTATTATAAGGATGTGCATCTTGAGTATTCATTCCATTCGTAACGTTTCTTGGACGATTAGGTGATGGTTGCTGATCAAAATTTACAGGATTATAATTTGGATTATAATTTGGATTATGATTTGGATTATGATTTGGACTATGATTATGATTAGTATTTATTGGAATGGGACTAGCATTCGTTCTGGGGTATTGTTGAATTGGTTCGTTTTTTAGTCCTGGATAGTTATTATTCAATTGATTTGATTCATTTCTATTATACTGGTAATTGTTTTGATCATTTGCTGGGTATTTATTTTGATCATAATGATCATTTGAAAAACTACTTGGTTGATTATATTGATTATTATCAGTTCTCTGATTTAAATAATTTGGTTCATTTCTTAAACGAGCTGGATCTTGATTTGGTTTATTATAATCATTTTCTCGAATTGGTTCATTTGCAGGTTCATTATAGACACCATACTTACCAACTGGAGCAGCAGGAAAATTCCTTTGATTATTGGCTCTTTTAACTTGAGGATCAAAATGTCTTGCAGCTTGTGATGATGGTGTTTGTTGTTGATAGTGGTTTGGATTCCTGTTGTATTCATTATTCGATCCTCTTGTATCTCTTTGTCTTTCAAAGCCATTATTTCTATTATTAGTAGCATAATCTGATCTACCATCCATTGGGCTATTATTTCTTCTTTGACTATTATCTCCTCTTTTACTGTTGTAACCTCTTTGGCTATTATTACCTCTCTGACTGTTATTCCCCCAATCACTTCTGTTTCCCCAATCACTATTACCACCCCTTCTACCATTGATATTGTTAGTTTGTGGTATACTTGATCTACAAATCTCATCCCATTTACTTAACAATGGATTAATCTTCAGTCTGAAAAAATTAAATCTTTCACTAAACTTAATGAGTGTAGATCTGATCATTGTCGTGTCTATGATTTGCTTATCTATTGGTTCTTGTCTTGCTAAGATATCTAAAGGTTTATTAACAACGTTTGGATCTGGTGATGTTGGTTTCTTTAATAAGTTGTCTAAAAATTTTCTAATTTTGTTAAAATTTTCAATAACATATTTTCTGTCAGCTTCATTTATCCTGTTTGAATTTGTGTGATGATCCATTGATGGACTTTGAGAGTTCTGTGCCATTTCTTGTAGAATTTCTTGTAGAATATGTTGTTTCCTCAATATATGAATATATTGATCTCTATTTGGATTGAAGAAAGTTTTGGTTTCTAGTCCTTTTATTAATTAGTTCACAGTATCAATGCAAGTATTTACAACGACGAGAGCAACACCAAAGTTCTTCACCTTCAGATAGTTTTTCAATATTTTAAATATCTTTCAACCATAATAAAATCTAAGCTTCTTCATATCTATTCCGACCCTCGAAAATCTCCTCATTGGGATTCACAGGGCAAAAGTCACGTGAAATGTGGTATGAGCACCGGTATGTGGGCAGAGATACAGAATCCGTCAAGGCCGACCTTTTTTACGTAATCACCATACTAAACTTGGAAAACCCAAATTTCTCACTTAATTTGCGGTGTGTGTCATTTCAGTGATAAGAGAGTGTCTGAGGGTAAAATAGGCGTCTTAGAGCCATCCCCGGAAGTTTGAAGTGTCTCCGAGGCGTATTCGTGGAGTTATTGGTGTCTGGTGGTGTTGGTGGTTTTTTTTGTTGTTTTTTGTTAGTATATATTACGTAAGATATTATGTAAAAAAGGTCGGATTTGACGGAAGGTGCAGAGATAGTAGATACCAAATACGACATATTAACCACACATACCACTGGTGTTTAGGTAATAGGCAGAGAGTTAGGCAGGTTTCCACTACGCAAGCTCTATGTAGGTAATAGGTTTTTTGCAAAGTTAGAGACAGATGTGTTATAAACTGACTACAGTTATATATTAATATGAAAGTAATAAGTATGAAGAAGTACACAGTACAGTGTACTGATACTTCAAAGAAAGAAAGATTAAAAAACTTAGCACTACACCAATGAGTCATGACTTCAACAAGAGGAAAAGATCAAGTAAATAAACCACTAGATTTTTTCAAACATAAACAGCATCCAAAAGTAGATCTCAATTATGTATTCAGTGTTTTTCTGTTTTGAAGACTTGGTTAAATAGAGCCATAAATGTTTCGGATGAATGATCTTGCATGGAAGCTTTAAACTCACCTTCCTTTAATGATATGGATGCTCTAAATCCAACTTCCTTCAATGCTTTGTAACTTGACAACGCCTCAGATGCAGTACCTTTATTGATGAACGATTTATTAATTTCAAGCTTTTGATACTCTGAAGATGATAACGATTTTTTAGCTATTTTATAAAAATATTCGAATTGTAAATTACTTGGTCTTTCTCTTCTCCATCCTGCTGATCTAGGGGCAGCAAATCGTCTTAATTTTGAATTGTTCTCATCAGAATAGAGATTCTCAATGAATGATAATGGATTACCCATGTCTGTTGAAATTGGACAAACGAGAACTTTGTTCCAATTATTGTGTTTTTTAAATATTTCTGCCTTTTGATTCATTGTAATTAGTGGTCTGAAGTACCATACTAATGAATAAAGTTCTTCTCCATTGTTTAAATTTAAAGAAAACTCCTTTATTTCTTTGGAGAATAGCCCAACATCAACATGTTTCAAATATTTATTCAATTCATCGATATTAGAATGTTTAATCAATCTAAAATGACAATTTAAATTAGCTGACCAGCCATCAAGCATCCAAGTGTTTAAAGATGGGACATCAATCCAGTTATATTTTGAACCTGATGGACTTTTAATTTGATCTTTAATGAGACTGCTATCCTTGATATTCCTTGTTGTTTTGATAAAATCTGAAATTGAATCGTTAGTGGTGAATTTAACAATCTCATCATAATTATTAGTGATCCATAGCTTGATAGGCGGCGTTGGTCTAACCCCTAATCGACTTAGATCATTCTCAACCGGCTCTGGTTTACGTTCAGTAAACTCTTCAGGAAATATCTCTTTTTTCCTTATTAATCTTTCATCTTTATTAACTTCATCATCTTCTTCTAACTTTGATCTAATATGATCTCTTTCTTCATTACTAAACCCGTCATCATAATAATGTTTTGCACTTCTTAATTCAGGGATATTAGTAAGATCTTTACCATTAAATCCAATGAAATCAACAACATGACAATTATCCTTCCCAGGGTGTAATCTTAACCCACGACCTAACATTTGAATCAATAGTGTTTTAGATAACGTTGGTCTTGCCATCAGTATACAATCAATACTAGGAATGTCTGTACCTTCAGTATATATACCACAATTCATCAAGACTTGAATTTTACCTTTTTTGAAATCTTGAAGGATATTAGCTCTTGTTAAATCATCTGTTTTGGAAGTGACGTATTGTGAATTGATACCATGTCCTTGAAACAATTCATTTAATTCTTCAATATGTCTTATATCTATCCCAAATAATAGTGTTGATTTTAGATCATGACGTTCTTTGAAATTAAGATAAGTTTTCAAAATAATTTCATTGTTTTCTTCGTTATTTATTGTGTTTGATAATTGAAATATTGAATAATCTATTTTTTTACGATCTTTAGACTTTGTCTTTTTAACCTTACTTAAATCAGCTTTAGGTAAATGAATCCTCGTAATCGATGGATCGATTAAATATCCATCATCGATTAATTTTCTTAATTCTATATGAAACACAATCTTCAAGAAAGTATCACCTAAATTCTTTCGATCTTCCCTTCTAAAAGTAGCTGAAAATCCAATTAACACAATCTTGCACTCTTTTTCAAACATTCCAAAATGATTCAAGACTTCCTGATATGAATCAGAAACGGCATGATGGCATTCATCAATTATAATCCCTTTAAAATCAACAGGATTAAATTTCAAATACCTATTCTTATACATTGATTGAATCGACCCAAATTATATCTGAATTAGGACTAGAATGCTTTCCCCCCATTTCAATAGCAACATTTTTATCAGGATGTGTTCTTTTACAAGCTTCGAAGGCTTGCAAAACTAGGTCCTTTCTGTGTACCAAGATCAATATCTTATTACCTTGTCCAAGATGTTGTGGTTTAACATAATTTATAAGACTTGTGAATATCACTGTTTTGCCTGCTCCTGTAGGAAGACTTATTCCTAGTTTTCTTTGTCCTTTTTTGACTTCTTGAACACAGATATCTATACATTCTTGTTGGTACGGTCTTAATTTATAACTTAAAGTATTGAAAGTGGAGAGATATTGGAATCGATGTGGGATTGATCGATTCCACAAATTAATAACTGATCTCTTGAAGGTCATCGTGGGACCTTTGGATAAATGTAAATTTATACAGAGAGAAATTTTTTTCGTTCAAGTTGCATGATGAATTTGTGGTATTAATGTGATGTATCACATTTTCAATTAATTTACCAATCAGCCTCAAAATCAGCCCATTGAACCCCATATCTCTACCCCACTATCCTCAAAGTGTAACAATAAACCCACTCACCTTAATTTGTAAACTGACAACGAATAATCACCCATTAAGATCTCACACTGGAGTATTTCAAGTGCTCTAGGCGGGACACTGGAGAAAAATTCCCACTAAACTTGGAAGGAGGCTCAAGACTCTAGAAGGAGATACTGGATTAGTTAAGTGCTTCATATATATATGAACAGACCAGGCTAGTTAGATCTTAAAGCGGTAATTAGTAACAATGGCACCACACACGCTCCGAGACTCATCTATCCGAAATAACACAAACACCAAATCAAATAAATCAAATAAATCAAATTAGATTAATTTCATTTTGTGATTTTGTGATTAATCTCATCGCAGAAAATTTTTACACTCCGAAATAAAAAATTATATAACATTATCTCATCTCAACACATAAATCAAAGATTAAATACAAATCATTAACCACATATAATCCATGATCGACAGAGTATTAGGAGGCTTGTACCTCTCGTCATACGATGAATTCATCAGAGAAGGGGACGTCACCGAAAAGCACGGCATCACACATATCGTAACCGTTTTTAAAGGTCGATTACCAGAAGATTACTATTCCAGATTTGAAATTAAATCAATTGAAATTGATGATGATGAAACAACTGACATTATTCAATATTTTGAAGAATGTAATAAATTCATTAATGATGCATTGTTCCCTGATGAAGTTGATGAAATTCTGACGAAAGTTAAAAAGGCACATAAGACTTCAATTATTGTGATTTGTCAAGCTGGGATGTCTAGATCTCCAACTGTGTTGAGTGCGTATTTGATGAAGAAATACGGATTGAACGTCGAACAATCATTGCATGCTATTCAAAGGAAAAGAGAGAGAAAAGTTAAACCTAATGATAATTTCATGGAACAATTGGAATTATACTATGATTTAGGATGTGAACTAAATAAAAATGATCATGATTATAGACAATGGAAATTACAACAAACAGTTAAGATAGATCCAACTGGTAGATCTTTTATTCAAGGTGAAATGTTCAATAATGTCAATGAAGAAGAAGAATTACAAAAATTAAAGGATAATCAAGAATTAATTCAATTAAAGTGTAAAAAATGTAGAAATGTTTTATGCAATTCAAATAAATTTATTTATCATTTACCACCAACTGATGATTCTAAACAATCAAAATTCATAAGAAGAGTCCCTAATAAGAGAAAAATCATCAGTGTTGAAGCTGCTTCAAATATTTGTTCTCATCATTTTGTTGAACCAATTTTATGGATGAAACCAGAATTAGAAAAATCTGAAATTGAAGGGAAATTTAATTGTCCAAAATGTGATACTAAGATTGGTGGGTATAGTTGGAGAGGTTCTCGTTGTAGTTGTGGGAAATGGATGATTCCATCATTACACATTCAAAGAGCTAAAGTTGATGCATTTAATTTGAAATAATACACACATACATCATTCATCAATTGTCATATCCAAATCTGATTCATTCATAGAGGCATTAACGTTATCAAATGAATCAGTTGTAGTATTGAAAGAAGAACCACTAAAGTTTCTTAAATTGTTTTGAACAAACCTATTTATTTGTTCATCATCATTTCTGATAGGTGTAACGAATTGAGTAGTTTGTTGATGATTATCTTGAATTTCTACTTCTTCAGTATTTTCAAATTGTTCAGTAACCATAAACCCTCTATCATATTGACTTTCAAAGGCATTCCCATCGTTAACAGGCCCCAAATCATCATCTTCTTCATATGCTAAACTGTACGAAGTTTCTTCAGCTTCAGGAATATCATCATCAAGATCAACTTCATTAACTGGTATTCTTTGCATCAATTCATCTTCTCTATACTGAACCGGTGTTTGTAACTGACCAGTATTAACATTACTATTATTATTATTATTATAACTGATCTGTTCTTGATCTTCCAGTTGATTATTATCCTCCTCATCTTCACTATCATCTTCATCATTCATTAATTCATTGGTCTCACTCAGTAAATTCTCAGCAGTTGTAGGTTCAATATCATACCGTTCATCCATCTGTCTCTTAATCATCTCTTCTTCATCCAACGTCTCCATCGTCTTACCTATACCGAAGGGGGTCAAATACGAATATCCCAAAGTCCTTATCGATTTTAACTGTTTTAATTTCAATTGAATATCATTCTGTATCAAATCACTGGAATTGTAATCGAAGCCATACTCGTCTTCATGACCTGTCAACAACGTGGAATTCAACACGCCTGGCCTCTCTGAAGAGTATGACGATAGTGGTGGGGCATAATTATTAGAAAACATCAAGGAATTGCTGTTGTTGTTGTTGTTGTTGTCGTCTTGATCTGAAGTTCTTTGTTGTTTTGGCGCGTTTCTTCTGGTTCTGTCCAGTCTGTCCTTCTGCAGCCAAAGATGGTGGACGTCTCGAGGGATGAGATTGGGCATGTACATTATTGTGGGCGTTGTTTTCAATTAGTGTCCAATTAGAATAATTAGAATGTCTTTGTGGATGTTTGATTCTTTTTATATGAGAGACAAAATCCGAAAACCACAAATTCACACAATGAGAAACAATTTATAACAAATTCAATAACTATTTAATAACTATTTATAAGAACTATAACCCGACTATACACACGCCTTGTCTCCCTCATCTGAAATTTCCATCACTTCCAAACAACCAATCCCAACGTCCCTTCTTATGCAGCATCGCCAACACTAAAATCCCAGGAAGATGCCAAACTGAACCCCAAAAGGTCTTTGTAGCGTACAAATTAGCCAACTTCAACCCTTGTGGATCAGGGACATTCCCATTCTTGTAGTTCAATCTCTGTTGATACCAGAATTTGAAAGACCAATAACTTAACCAACCGTTTAAAATGGCTGAATCTAATGGGAATACCCAATCAGTTGCCCCAAAGTAAGACAATCCAAAACAGATTGGAAACATCAATAACGCATATCTGAATCCAACACGGGCATTCAATCTAGGGTTAACGAATGCTGTCATCACGTATCCTGCATTTCTGTACTCATTTCTAATCTTATGACTCAAGGCATTGAAATGAGGAAATTGCCATGCGTACAACAAGGCTGCAAGACACCAAGCAACAGGTTCAGATAGCGGCGAAGAGGCTGCCCATCCCATTAATGGAGGAATAGCACCGACTAATGCACCGACCCATGTGTTAATAATTGATTTTCTTTTCAATGATGTATAAATCCAGGCATATAACACGATATTGGAAGCACCTAACATTGCAACAGTTGGATTCACACCTAGTTGTAAGATAGCAACACCCACTGTCCCTGCGATAGCTGAGAATTTATACGCTTGTTTAGGTGTTAATAAACCACGAACAATTGGTCTTCCTCCTGTTCTTGCCATTAATTTATCGAATTCTGGTTCACGACCCTGATTGATTGCATTTGCTGAAGCGGAGCAGAGTCCAGTTCCTATTGTCAAGAAGATCAATTGTGGGATAGTGGCATTATAAGGGGACAAAGCATATGAACAAATAGCTGAAAGAACGACTAATGCACTTAATCTTGGTTTTGAAAGCTGTATATATGGATCGATGTATTTCTTCAATGATGATTTTGATTCTGATTTAGTTGAAGTGGCTGATTTCACTTTAAATGGGATATGTTTATTTAAATCTTTATCGTTGGTTGTAGTTACATCATCTGTACAGCTTAATGCTCTAGCAAATGAACTTGTTGGATCGTTGAATTTAGGCGTTGATAGATTAGATAAAAATTCAATAGGAGTTGGATCCAGTGAGGAGTGTGATGATGGGTTAGTGGGAGCATTAGCGGTTGATTGTGAATAGTTTTTCCTTTGAATAAATAACTGTTTATTTTGTAACGTGGTTAATATCAGAGATTTTTGCACCTGAGAACTCGTTGAAACGATAGTGTTGATATTAGCTCTGAGCAACAGCATGACTGAATCGACAGAGCAGGTCACCTAACTGTTTAAATGAGTTGAAATTAACGTAAAATATCGAATTTGAATATATTTTGATGATTAATTTTTTTTCCAACGTTTTTTATCGGTTTTGGGCTATGAAATTTATTCATGAAATTACATTACACAAGGAAATTACAAAGATTTTATATGTAAGAATTATTTATTGGTGCATAAGCTTACTCTTTGGCTTCAGCTGTGATTGGCTCAGATTCACTGATCTCATTTTCTTTTTCCGATTTCTCTAATGCTTTTTGCTGTTCTTTTTCTTCCAATTTCTTGTTCTCGATTTTATTTTCAATCAAATCATGAAATGCAATGATTGATCTGACTAAAGATGAGATGTAGATCACCATCAGCTCATCGTTGGTCTTCACTGTGAATGCTGTGGCTAATGGGTTCTTAGTCTCTGCTAATTTCTCAATATCTTCATTATTATTACTAGATTGCAACTGTTGTAATTCGTCAGAACCTGTTAAGTTTGGTAATAAGTTGAAAACTTCTTGTAATTTACCCAAAATTGTGTTATTAACAGGCAATTTCCCAGATGATACTTTTTCCAAATAACTAATGATATCTCTTAATTTCAATTGTAAACCTTGTAACGATTTCAATTGATTAGTGATCTTGATGGATAAATCACCAGCTGCTTGATCTCTAATGTCAGTTAATAGTTGTTCAACACCGATTTCTTCAGCTTCTTCAGCTTCAATAATTGATGGAATATGATTGAAATTCTTTTCAGTACTTGTTCCGTCCTCTTTGATCTCTTCAATGACGATGTATGCATCAGTAGGTATACCAACCCCTGTTTGGTTGACATCCACGATCAATAGAGTTGGATTAGGAGTGTATTTCTTGAAGATTTCATTGATTTTCAAATCTGAAGATCTTAATTTAGGACCAGAATGGTACCAACCAATCAATTTTTCTTTAGCATTGATCTTTCTAAACATATCATTCATGGACTCAATGTAATTGTGGTCTAAGAACCAAACTTCTGGGTTCTTTTCGTCTTCTTCGAAGGGAATGGCGAACGAATTGGCGATTCTGATTGTGCTTGAAGAGTTGTCACCTAATATCACACCAACGACTCTCTTCTTGGTGTCCTTTGCGATTCTGTTGTAGTGGTCGACCACTGATAGGAGGACCAATGGGGCCACGGAGACCTGTTTCTGGAGGAGTGTCTGGTTGTCGGTCGTCATTCTGGCTGGACTCTGTGTGAATTTGGTGGAGCTTCTCGGCTTCAATGTTTTCGTTTATTTGCCTCCCAACATTTACATAATTCCGGTCTTGTAAGGTCGGAATTGAATCTCATCTGAAGAGAATTCTACAAAGACTTTTAACTAGAGAAACCACTAAGTACAAAGACACAAAGCACACATAAAATGCCCTTTGGACAGATCGTCATTGGCCCACCAGGATCAGGGAAGTCCACTTACTGCAACGGTGTCCAGCAATTTTTTAATGCCATCGGAAGAGCCACCTCAATCATCAATCTAGATCCAGCTAATGATCATTTACCATATGATTGTGCCTTAGATATCAGAGATTTTATCACTTTAGAAGACATAATGCAAGAATACGAGTTAGGGCCAAATGGAGGTTTGATGTACGCTCTGGAGTCACTAGATGAATCGATCGATGCACTATTGGAAAGAATCAATAAATTGGCAAAAGATACTTATTTAATCTTTGATTGTCCTGGTCAAGTTGAATTATTCACCCATCATTCTTCATTACATAAGATATTCAAGACTTTAGAGAAAAAGATGAAGATTCGATTATGTGTCGTTAGTTTAATTGATAGTTTTTATATCACATCTCCATCACAGTACATTTCTATCTTGTTATTGGCACTGCGATCAATGTTACAATTGGATTTACCTCATGTTAATGTCATTTCTAAGATTGATCTGGTTTCGAATTATGGTGAACTACCATTCAATTTAGATTATTACACCCAAGTCCAGGAATTATCCTATTTGAAACCATATGTTGAAAAAGAATCAAATTCAGTCCTTGGTAAGAAATATTCGAATTTAACCAATTCAATAGCTGAATTAGTCGAGGATTTCAACCTCGTGTCATTTGAAGTATTAGCAGTTGAAGATAAACAATCAATGATCAACCTATTAACAGTTATTGATAAAGCTAATGGTTATTTGTTTGGAACTACTGAAATCGGAGGCGATACCGTTTGGGCAGAAGCATCAAGACAAGGAGGATACGTAGACGTTGATATTCAAGATCGTTGGATCGATAATAAAGATAAATATGACGAGGAAGAAGCAAAGAAACAGAAGGAGATGATGGAAGAAGTTGAGAAATTGGATAAGGCATTCGATGTTGAAGATGAATGGGAAGCTGCATTGAAAAACTGGGATGAGACACATACGAAACCATTTGCTAAATAGACTAGTGTATATATAGTAATTATAAATTGAATTATTCTAATAATTTTTTAGCAGATTCAATGGTTTGTTTAGTTGTAGTTAGATCTTCAACTCCAGTGTAAGTCTCAATGAAAGATTCTAAAACTTGTAAAGATTCTTTGATTTTGGATCTTAGTTCAGGAATCATCTGTTTGGTGTCTTCTAACACTTCAATTTGTTTCTTTATGTCATATTCATCACCATTTGAAGCCTTTAAATTAGAAACGACTAATTCTTGATCCGAGACTTCTTTTTGGTAAAGTGATTCCTCCTTGATGAGTCTTCCAAGAGCTTTTGTTTTGATTTCTAGTGGTGTTGGGGCCATCGTATTCGTATTCGTATTAGTAGTAATAACAATAGAAGAGTACTAGTGATGGTAATAATAGTAATAGTAAATATAATAGTAATAGGAATAAATCAAAAATTATTATAAACAATCATATTTCAATTACGGTCAACCTCATCTCTTTCCCTCGGATCTCAGCATAAATAAAATTTCAATTCATTTCAGCAACAGATATTTATACAACTGGCTTTCGAACAATTTAATGGAGCAACTGCACGAGGGACTGCAACTCACACTCAGGAACCTACAGGATAAATGTGCCATTCTTGTGAAGGACAGAGAAGCATGTCTTGCTCAAATATCCCAATTAAAACGTGAAAAGAGTGATGGTAATAATAATGAAGCTGTTTCTGTTTCTTTTAATAAAGACTCAAAATTAAGAAGATTGAATGATTTGAAAGTATTGAATTCACAGAATTTAAGTGATATGGATCTAGAGACGATCCAGAACAGGATTCAATTATTAGACGACGCAATTTCAGAATTTGATCAAAAGATAAATCAGGCACATTCTACGATCGATGATGTTTCCCAACTATTACAATTTGATACCATTGATTCCCATGAAAACAATGAAAGTGATATCGGTGATAACGATGGGGATTTCCAGTTTATGGAGATCAGAGAGGAGTTAGATGACGATGGGAATATAATATCAAGTTCAGTAAATCCACAATCTTCAAAATCAATAAATAGTTTGATTCAAGAAAATGGAATTAAGAATAGTAATAATAGTGATGAGGGTGATCTGGGGACAGAAGAGGAATTGAGTCAGTTGTTGAAAGATATGGAGGTTATTTATAAAAGCAAACCAGGTGAAAATAAAGTCGAGGAGATTAATGATGTTGAGGAGGAGGATTTAGGGTTGATTGTTAAAGAAAGAACGGTTATTAATAAATCTAAGAAAATTGGTCAAGTAATTGATGAAGGTAAACCAATCAAATCAATATTGAAAACAACTGAGAAGAAAGATCCAATTGTTTCTCAATCAAAGAAAGTTGAAGAAATCAAAGAAGTTGAAGAACAAGAATCTGAATATGATTTATTGTTGAAAGAGATGGGGATCTATAACATCAATGATAAACCATCACAACCAATCATCCCATCAATAACACCAACACCAATTCCATCAAAACAAGACTCAACCACCATTCCAACCACAACTCCAACCCCAACAGAATCAAAACAGTTCAATTATAAACCAGCAATTGACAAAGAAGACATCCTTCAATTACAAATCACAGACGAAGAATTACAAAAACTTCTTCAAGATGCAGATAATGGCGAGGAAGAAGAAGAAATAGATTTAAAAGAATTAGGATTAGATTTTGAAGATGATGATGAGGATGATGATTGGGATTTCCAAATTCATGAAGATGATTTGATCCCTGGCCCACATAAAGATTTATTCATCTCTGAACTGAATAAATTAAGAGCTAAGAATGAAGAAAAAATTGTGAATCAATCCAAAGAAGAGAAGGAAGAAATTCAAGTAGAAGAAACACCCCATAGTGCAAAACACATCAAAGAAGAAAGTGAAGTCAAAGAACCACCTAAGAAATCAGTTGCATTTGCTGAGAATTTAGAACAGATCAAAGAAATAGAAAACGTATCACAACAGTTAAACGAATCAGGAATGATCAGAGTCTCAAAATTCAAACAACAAAAAAATTCAAAATCTAACCTATTTAGCTCTTTTGCTCCATCTTCTAAATTATTTAATTCTGACATTCATGCAATCAATGACACAATCACTGAAAAGGAAGTCATTGTTGAAGACACCATTAAAGAATCAACCCATGAAGATGACGAAGAAGATAATGATAATGCAGTTTCTGAATTCATAGTGGAGAAAGATATTACTGAACCCATCATAATGGAGACAATCCAACCTAAGAAAAAGGAATCAAGGTTTAAATCCTCAATTGGGGCAAGAAAACCGGTTCAAGGTGGGATTATTTATCATTCAATGATTGAAGGGAAGATCATTGAGGATGAAGTTGCTGAAAATAAGGTTGAAGATAAGATAATTGAAGATAATAATATTAATCACATTGAGGAGAAAGTTCAAGATAAACCAATTTCCAAATTTAAAGCTTCAATGTCCTCATTGAATAAAAAACCAATATTTAAATCTAATAAAATCAATAAAGTTTCTCCTATCCCATTAGTTAGAGAAATTCCTGAAGAGAAAGAAGTAAGAAAAGAAAAACAACCTCTAGAGATTCCAGCACAAGACACCAAACAGCAAGACTTATCATCTCAATTCACGTTTGACACCATCAAACAATACATCACCAACGAAGATGAAGAAATAGAAGATGAAGAACTTCTTAACAGAATCACAGATGAAATCTCAGTTTATAGAGGTGATACTGATTGGAATTCAGATGAGGAAGATTATGATGAAGACGATGATGATTATGGTCCCATGATGCTTGATGAAATAGTAGAGAATGATGACGTTGACGATCCTGATTATTTCATTAATGATAATATTTTAAAAAAGGAATATAATGATTTAAGAAAGACAATGATGGAAAAATATGGCGAGAAAGTGGTGGAAACTAGTGGGATTCAAGCCGTGGAAGTTCAAAAGGGTGAAGAGTTTGAACCGATTGATGAGTTTGGGAATCCTGTTAAGGTCAGCAGATTTAAAAAATCTTTGGAGAAGTGATTTTGAATATAGTTTTTTTTGTTCATTATTATTGAAATTTTATATATAACCTACGAAAATTAATAGATAAAATAAATGGTATTATGAAAAATATATAGCAATCTTTGTAAAGCAAAACGCGTAATAACAATAATAATAATAATCTTAATAAATAAATAATGTGTCTAAATCGTGATATGGGTGTATGTGTGTAGCTCTCCTCAAATTAAAAAACAGGCGAACTTACAATTCTTCTAACTTTTAAATGTTTCTTTCTTCTTAAAGTTGGAATGAAAATTTCATCTTTTTTTTCAGTAACTGGAGCTGGGAGTGATTCGTTTATGTTTGAAGTCAATGGGGTGACTAATTTATTAACTGATTCCTCATTTCCACTATTGGAAGTATCATCACTGGTATTTTTGGTATCATTGTTGCATAATAAATAAGCGTCTTTATTAATATTATCAACTTCTGGAATTATATCAACAGCATGAACCTGTTTGACATTATCACTAATAATAATTTGATCTTCAGTAGAATAAATTGAGGAATTTGAAGTCTCTGTACCATTGTTTGAAATTCTGGAAGTTTTTGAGAGGACTGATAAGAGCGATAGATCTTCCATTGATGTAAGGACTTCATCAACCATGCTTCTATAAACTGAGTGATATGGATCATCAGTTGACTCTGAACTGACTTTGATTGACTCAACATCTTTAGTGGATTCTTTATCAAAGCTTGTTGAGCTTTTAGTACTTATAGAGTAAAACTCATCACTCACTGAAGTCATGGAGCCAGAACTCGTTGAAACTTCAGAGTGTTCATCCTCACTATGAACTTCAACATCATCGTTATTATTAACGAATTCTTCAGATTCATCAGAATTTATAATGGTTACACGATTTTTATCATTTAAATAATCTATTTCTTCTTCAGGTGTACGTTGATACATTTGAATGATGCTCGTGTAATTGATTACACTTTCTTTTGACTCACCAGCCTCAGGTAACGTCTGTAATGGCATTGAAACCTGTCTTTTAGAAGAAGATGAATACGATTTATAAGGTGGAATAGGTGGCAGACTTCTTTGTTTTGAGATATGATTTATTCTTTGTTCTTGTTTAGTTCTAGGTCCCTCAAAATCAATGTATGACAATCTAGGTTGTTTGAAGAAACTTAAATCTGGGGTTGTAGTAGCATTTTGAACTAAATCAAACGTTGGGGCACTTATAACTCTTCTACCGTTTCTATTGTTATATCTTGTTTTAACTCGAACTGGTAATGTGTCTAAATCTCTTGATTTACTGAAGAGTGGAATTTCAGGAATTGTGCCGGTGATGTCTAAAATATGTGAAGCTAAGTCTGTTGATGATATATCATCACCAATCATTGATTGTCTGGTGTATCTCATTGAATAGAAATAACTAAAAGAAAGACAGTATTATGAGGTTAGTGTGAAAAGAAGAAATAAAAATCAAAAAAAAAAGATCCTCATTCTTTTAATAGATCATCAGTTAAGACAGCCAGCCATCTATTTCAATGAATCACTAATTGTTTGAACAATTTGTTTTAAGTTCACTAATCCTGGTTGACGCCTGGTACGGACCACAGTGATCTGGCATAATAGTCCGAATGAGGAAAATTACCAGCATTTTAATTAAAAAATGATATTTCAAGGATGTGCGATTTCTGGATCATCAGAATTTTCGAGGTGTTCTAAAGCCGTTTAGATCAATGATTGGATATAGTTGATCATTTTGATCTGCTGTACTACTTCGGGTTTATTTTAGCTTCATGTTGTTGATTCATTTATATAATATGTACTGCAAATTTTAAAGTATTGCGGAGAATATAGTCAATGGAAAGAAGCTAAAACCTTGGAGATAATATTGATGTAATCTCATGGAACTCTTGGAAGTACATCAGAAACTATGAACAGTTCAGCTACTATTACTAAATTCTAATTGCTAATTACTAATTGGAGAGCAAATTACAGTGTACTAATCTTTATTATCAGTTTAGTACCCAACATCGGTTAAATGAGATTCCAGTTATGTATTCAAAATCGCTATCAAATCGGAAGAAAATGATATACAAAGTACTAGAACTACATCATGCACATAAAGTTTCCCTCAATAACCAGTAAATTATTCCTCCTGCTGTTATTACGATCTTTTGCTAGTAGATACCAAATCCGGAGTATAAACAAATTAGTATTCAGTTCGAATCTTGAATAAGTCAATTACAGGAATATGAGCATATATCTGAATCTATCAATTAGACTTCAATGCTCTGTAGTTCCAGCTAGTTATTTCACCAGTAAAATAAAAGATGGACTTATGAAGTGAGAGTGGCCAGTGCCTATTTATACGATACAAAAATCCAACATTCCTGTATTCATTTCTTGTCTTCGACACCAAGGACAGAAAAAGCATTAAACAGTTTCAAACCGTTCTTAAATTGGATCCAGTATTTCTTAACATTTGGATTAACCTTAGTCGAAGAAACTAAACCATCAACACGAACTTCCCAATTTTTCAAAATTTGTTTAGTGAATAAGGAAGTTTCAATTTTAACTTTAATAAAGATTAAGTAGAAGACTAGATTTAAAAAAGACCAATTTTTGAAGAATAAAACTCTCAAGACCAATAAGACTAATAATAAAATTTCACTTATTGAGGATATTTTTTTAGATAAGTCATGATTGTTCTTGATGAATGATTGTAAAGATGTCAAGTTAATATTCAGTTCAGGCAGAATTTCAAATGATAGAACGTTTAAAACATGAAAAAGTGAGAATGAAGTGTATGAAACTATAGATAGCAATCTTTTTGGGAAAATCAACCAGATTAATGCATTATATAAATAATGAACATTGTCATCCTTCAATAAAGTTTTATAATTGCTGGTTTTATTGATATTGTTCTGATATATGACAATTCCAAATGATATGATTGTGGAAATGAATAACAACTTATACCAAAATAAATTAAGTACCGGGTGTTGTGATTGCTTCAAATAAGTTGCTAAAAAACCAACTGAACTGATAACAACCAGTAAGTTGCTAATGAACCATGTGAACTTCAAGTGTGATTTGTTGATGTAGTTCAGTAGCTTTGTGGATGCTGGAAGTGACTCTGATTCTGACATTGTGTTATCAATTTGGGCAATTTTGATGTTTCAATATGGTGGGACTAAATATCAAGGATTAATTTATTTTCCATTTTTTTATTTTTCCTTTTTCACAGCGGTTAATAATTTTAAATTGTCATGAAGTCAGCGGTTAATCCAAATTAGTATAAAAGGAATGAGTTCCCACTTTGAAGTTTTACCTCTTCTTGATTCATTTTCCTGAATTAAATGATTTTTGTCTCTTATTTTTGTTGGTTTGTGCTCTTTTCACACTGTTCAAACGCCCAATTGGTGGCATCAACCCACCTAGTCTCTGAAATCAACGCAATTGACAACAATAACGACGATTATCTGCTATTCCACAGTTTACTACCAAAGAGATTCAGCATACAGGCACAATCACAGTCCATTGACGAGTATCAACTCTTACAGAAGCTATTACCCAAAAGATTGACTGTTGTAAGTATCAATCAAACACCATCGAAGTTATATGCTAATAAATATCAAACAATTGAAGAACTAATTGCAAACTTGATAGGTGATGTTGAATACGTTAAAAATTTTGACTTGAATCAACCTCATGATTATAACTTCAGTGATATTGAATATTGTGAGAACTCAACAGTCTCAATATTAACAGAACAATTGATCTCTGAATTGTATGTTAAATTATGGAGATTATTTAATGAGTTCTCTAAGATTTATGAGATTTTGGAACAGTTAGACCAACAAGATTTTGTTGCTATGTATGATCATATTTATGGTGAAGAGAATCCTGATTTAATAAAAATTGAGAGTGTAAATGAATTAGATTTTTTATCAAATTTAGGTTTTGATGTTGGTGTCAATAATGAAGTCACTCATAAGGCTTTTGTACCTTTTATTGAAGGAGATGAAGATGAGGATACTTTTTAATCTCAAGGAATTAAGAAAATTATATCAATTTTAATATTACCTGTCAAGATAATAGCTTTAATTGCCAAAATATTTTGGAATTTAATTGCACTAAAGAAATTATTTGAATTGGCTGAAAATAAAGTCTGTTTGACAATTATAATGTTGATACAGAAGTTATGTTCTTTAATAATGGCACTTAAACAAGAATTGATTTTCAAAGTTAAACTATTCATATGGTATTTCGCATCCGGTTTAGCATTTAAAAAGGCATTATCAATTATTTTACTTATCATCAAAAAATTGAAGATTTTAAGTTGGATTTTGAAAGATGTATTATACAGATACAAATGGAAATTGATCTTCTTATTGAAATTTGCAGAAAAGAAATCATTTTTAATTGCAGTTTATTTTAAAGAATTGGTTTATGCAAAATTAGGATTAATGACTAAAGAAGAGAAGAGATACATTAATTTTGTTAATTATGATGATGATTATTATGATTGGGATGATTATGATTATTACAAAGAGTTTAGTCACTATGTTTATTCTAAACCAGGTACTTATAAAATAGATGATCCAGAATTTATGAAAATTATTGAAATGATTGAAGAAAACAAGAATTATGATAAAGATAAATATAAAAGTAATAAGAATTCAAAAGGTTTACAATTCGACTTAAATGAAGAATTTGGATTTGATACAATTAAATTAAAATTAGATAAAGCTTATTATGAAAAGGAGGAATTATTAGAACACTAAACATGATTAAATCTTTGACTTTTTATTTTCATTACCAGGTTGCTGTTTTGGTTTTCTTTTTTTAACAATAGAAGTCAAGTCATTAATCACTGGCTTTGCTGAACTACTTGATTCAATTGGAATTTTCGTTGTTTGATCAATTTTAGTAGCTTCACCTAAGATTCCTTTTAATATTTCTTGTTTTTGTAAATCAAATTGTTCATTTGGATCTTTTGATAATTCATCTAATTTTAACTCTAATTCTTTGACTAAATCATCATCTTTAACTTCTCTTTGTTGGATTGATTCAATTGCCTGCTTTAAATGATGGATTGCATCTGATTTATTCTTATTTAAATCATCTTGAAAATTGAATTCTAATGCTAAAGATAATTTATAATGAACTTCACTTATTAAATTAGAATTAAACTTGTAGATTTTTTCTCTTAATCCCAATAAGGTTCTAAAATCTTCAGTTGCTTGTTTGAAATTCTCTGTTTCTAAACTGATTTCCCCTAATAAATCGTGAATATCTGATAGTTTTATGATTAATTTAACGAATTTATCATCTGATGATTCTGGATTTGAAGATGGATCGAACTTGTGATCTTTGGGTAATGAATCATCTAGTTGATGTTGGAATATAGAGCGGGCTAAGTCTAAGATATCCCATGCTATTTCGAAATCAGATTGTTGTTCTTCATTTTCATTTTCCTTATTTTCCTGATCTTCTTCACCTTGTTCTTGTTCTTGTTCTCCATTTTCTTCATCCTCTTCTTCTTGTTCTTCTTCAACTTGATCATCATCTTCATCAGCTAATGGAACATCTTCACTGAATTGAAACAACCCTTTTTCTTTCCCTTTCTTTAATTCTTCATCCTGTTCATCCTGTTCATCATTTTTATTCTTTTCATCATTCTGGTTACTTACCTCTTCTTCATCATTTCCACCAAACAACCCATTCTTAGAGACAGCGACTTGAAACAATGCCTTCCCGTATAGGAACAACAATTCTGGATCTTCTTTAATCACATCTTCATCATCATTAGTATTCAATTCATTAAACAAACCACAGGCGTCTCCATAATATTCAGCTGCAGATTCGTAGTTCTTAGCAGCGTAACTTTTGGCACCTTGCTCCAACAAAGTGGTAATTTCCTTTGGGTATGACATCTCAACAACGACAATCCACGCTTCAAATACTCGCAATTGACTGGAAATGGATCAAAATATTAAATTTCCGCGGTATTGATTAATTTATTCAAAGGCCGGAAGTCGCGTGAATTAGAAAAAGTGACCTCGGAATTCGGTTTTGTGTTTCTAAGGACCAATTCCCGTAAGGATTTTCACCGATCATAAATATTTTTTTTGAACATAAATTTTTGGTAGTTACCCTCCCCACTGGAACTCCCTGGAATTTTTGATTTAGCTCCTTGACACGAAATTTGGGGTTTAGCACGTTGTAGAAGGCATAATTGACTGATAGTATGTGTTTTCTACCTTTTAAACCGTAATTTAAGAATTAATTTGATTTTGATGCTCAGGGCTACAAACAAAATTTATGTAAATTTCATTTATGTACGCCTGTACAGGCGTACCTAAATCTTCCGAACATAAATTTCTTCAAATTTACATAAAAAATTTATGTTCAAAAAAAAAAATTATGTTCGCCCGGAAATCGATTTTTCACATAGTTAAGAGCGGCCGGAATTGAAAAAAATTTATGTCAGAAAAAAAAAATCCTTACGGGAATTGGTCCTTAAAAAACGCGAAACTTTGTCGATTAAATTTTTGTGTTTTTATTTTTATTTTTATTTTTAACCACATTTTGATCCTGTTTACTTTCTCACAGACTCTCAGTTCAGCCCATGTCCCAACACACTTCAAGCATGCTGGAACCGGAACCAGCAGCGCACACATTTGCCTCTGCTTTCGCCAGCTCAAACTCTTCTGCCAAAACTGAAGTCAAGATCGAAGATAATACCGATAACAACAACAAAGAAGAAAAGGACGAAGAAGAAGAAGAAGTTATTATTTCTCATACAGTCAAAAAAGAGGAACCCGATGCTAAAAACTCAATCTCTTCCCCAGCTGACTCCAATTCTGTCACTGGCTTAGGCTTAGACTTGAGCAAGAAAGCATCAGATTCTAAAGTTGAAGCTAAGAAAGAATTCCAAATTCCAAATTTACCAACCCCTGATATAAAAGTCATCAAAAGAAAATTGAACGGTTATGTTGGGTTTGCCAACTTGCCTAAGCAATGGCATAGACAATCTATCAGAAGAGGCTTCAATTTGAATTTATTAGTTGTTGGTGAATCTGGTTTAGGTAAATCAACTTTGATTAATACTTTATTCAATCAAGAAATCTTCCCTTCTAAAGATCCTAAGGACCCTGCTGCTGAAAGACCTCAAGAAGTTACAATTGAGAAAACTGAACGTGATATCGAAGAAAATGGGGTTAAATTACATCTAACTGTTGTTGATACTCCTGGTTTTGCTGATCAGGTTAATAATACTAATGCATGGCAACCAATTATTGATGAAGTCAATTCAAGATTTGACTCTTATTTAGAGTTTGAAAACAAAATCAACAGAGCTGACTATTTAGATTCAAGGATTCATGCTTTACTATATTTTATTGAACCAACTGGTCATTCTTTAAAACCTTTAGATATTGAATTTTTATTAAGTATTCATAAAAAGGTTAATATTATTCCAATCATTGCTAAATCTGATACTTTAACTGAAGAAGAAATCATTGAATTCAAATCTAAAATATTAAATGATTTAACTTATCAAAATATCGATATCTTCAAACCAAAAATTTATGAAAATGATGATGAAGAAACCAATCAAGTTACAAAAGAAATCATTTCCAAAATCCCATTTGCAATTGTTGGCTCAACTAGAGAGATTCAAACTAAAGATGGTAGAACCGTTAGAGGTAGAGAATATCCATGGGGTATTATTGAAGTTGATAATGAAGATCATAATGATTTTGTTAAATTAAGACAGTTATTGATTAGAAACTTCTTAGAAGAATTGAGAGAAAACACTTCAAACAAATTATATGAAAACTATAGAACTGAAAAATTAATCAAATTAGGAATTGAACAAGATGATTCAGTGTTTAGAGAATTTGATCCAGCAACTAAACAACAAGAAGAAAAAGTTTTACATGAAGCTAAATTGGCTAAATTAGAAGCTGAAATGAAACAAATATTTCAACAAAAAGTCTCTGAGAAAGAGAAGAAATTACAAAAATCTGAAGCTGAATTATTTTCAAGACATAAAGAAGTTAAAGAAAAATTATTAAAACAATTGAAAACTTTAGAAGAGAAGAAGAAACAATTAGAGAATGCCAGATTAAACCCAACAATTGAGCCAACCCCTGCTCCAACTCAAAAGTCAAGAAAAGGGTTCTTACGTTAGATTCTTTACATATTTTTAATTTTCGAAATTCTTTTATATCTTTTACTTTAATGAACATGATAAATCTTTTAACACTGGGGAATTTGTATTTGTAATCGAATTGTAGTGAAGTAATGGGAGTGAATTATGCTGTCAATTTGAGTCTTTTTGGCTGAGTTTCTAATTAAAAAAAACTTCAAAAAACGAGCATTTTTAGCTGCAGTTATATTATCTATTAATATTTCGATGTGATTATAAATACTTCACCAAATCCTGATATCTCGATCCCAAATCATGCTTCAAAATGACCAAAAACATAACAAAATGCAAGTCTTTAACATCAAGATCACAAACATTCATTGTAAAGATTGTGTTGAAACAATAACGGAGTCATTATCAAATATATTCAATTTAGATAGTAGTAACAGTAATACTGATAATCATGACGAAATTGAACTACCTAAAGCCATAATGAAGATAATGGACGATGAAGAAGTTTCAATCATTGCTAAAGTCATTAATAAAAGATTACAGAAGCTTATTGTTTCAAGATTAGAGAATCTAGGGTTCTTGATTGATGATTATTCTATTCATGATATAGATTATGTTGATGATAATGGGAATGATTATAATGTCAATGCTTTCAAAAGAAATTATCTATTGGATTTGATCGAGTCAGTCAGTGCTAAATTATCATTTCATGGTCATAATTCAGTATCAAAGCATCATTTGGAACATTGTACTAAATGTCGTGAAGACTCATTCAAGGATAAAGAAAATAACAACGATACTATTGGATCAGATTCGACTAAAGATATCGAGTTGAATGAATTAAATAATGTTGAGTTCAGGGCAGTCTTTGCCATTGGAGGAATGACATGCTCATCATGCTCACAAACAGTTGGTAAATCAATCGAAGAAAATTTAATCAAATATAAATCATCAAAATCAGATCCAAACATCGATCTAACTTCAAAGTACTCAATTGATTTAGTCTCTAATGTCGCAACTGTCATCATTCCAAACAAACAAATAGCAAATCATATTATTCATTCAATTAAAGAAGCAGGCTATTCGGCAACATTAGTGGAATTACTGCCAGTCACTAGAGAAATCAAGTATAAAGTCAATGCGGCAATTGGTGGGATCTCATGTGCTGCTTGTGCTTCATCTATAGGGAATGCTGTCTCTGAATTAAGTTTTTTAAACGAACATGCGATTAATATCGTTTCTAAATCAGGTGTTTTCATAGTTGATTCAAATTCAAATGATGATTTAAATACATTAAAGGAAACTATTGAAGATTGTGGATTCGATTTCCAAATAGTTGATATTGAAGAGATCAATCATGCAACGATTAAGAAATTATCAAGATCTATTAACTTGAAAATTGAAGGAATGTTTTGTGAACATTGTCCTGAATCAATAATGGAAATATTATCTAAACATGGTGATGCTTTAATTATTAATGACCCAATTACCTTATCACATCCATTCATTCAATTCACTTATATTCCATCTGTTCCTAATCTAACAATCCGCTCAATCCTTAATGAAATTGAGTCAAATTCACAATTTAAAGTTAAAATCATTCATGATATTAGTCTTGATGAACATTTAAGAAGGATTTCAAAATTAGAAACTTTGAAAATTGCATATAGACTATTATTAACTACAATTGTTGCAATTCCAACTTTCATATTTGGGATTGTGGGGATGTCACTTTTACCAAAAGATTCAAGTTTTAAAAACTGGTTAGATGAACCATTGTGGGTTGGCAATACTTCAAGATTAACATGGATTCTATTTTTTTTATCAACACCAATTTATTTCTTCGCAGCAGATATTTTCCATATTAAAGCAATTAAAGAAGTTAGAACATTATGGAGAAAAAACGTTCCATGGACAAGAAGATTATTCAAATTTGGTAGTATGAATCTACTAATGAGTTTAGGGACTTCAGTTTCATACTTTTCAAGTATTGCATTATTAGGATTATCTGCAACTTCCAAAAGAACTACGAATATGAAAGATGGCCATATGACTGCGTTCACAACGAGTTATTTTGATTCTGTTGTATTCCTAACATTTTTTTTATTGATTGGTAGATTATTGGAAAGTTATTCAAAGACCAAAACTGCTGAAGCTATTTCAACTTTAGGTAATCTAAAACCAAAAGTTTCAAATTTAATTGATGAAGCCAATAATACCGATATTAAAACAGACATTGAAATGTTAGAGATCGGTGATTTGATAAGAATCGTACCTGGTGAATCACCTCCTGTTGATTGTATAATACAACAAGGTACAACTAGTTTTGATGAAAGTGCATTAACTGGTGAATCTATTCCAATTGAACATACAGTGGGGGAACAGATCTTTGCAGGTACAGTTAATAAAGGTCCTTCTTCGATCATTGCTAAGATTTCAACGTTGGATGGTACTTCATTAATTGATCAAATTGTTTCAACCGTCAGAGATGGACAAATGAAAAGAGCTCCAATTGAAAGAAGTGCAGACGTTTTAACGGGGATTTTTGTTCCAATTATTACATTCATAGCGATTCTAACTTGGATTATCTGGATTTCATTGGGTTATTCAGGTAGTTTACCTCAAAGTTATTTAACTAATGATATTGGTGGTTGGGCAGTTTGGTCATTAGAATTCGCAATTGCGGTGTTTGTTATTGCGTGCCCTTGTGGAATTGGTTTAGCTGCTCCTACTGCGTTGTTCGTTGGTGCTGGTTTAGCTGCCAAAAATGGGATTTTAGCCAGAGGTGGTGGTGTTGCATTTCAAGAAGGTTCCAAGATTAATATTGTTTGTTTTGATAAAACAGGGACATTAACAATGGGAGGAGATTTAAAGATTACTAATTTTGCAACTGTTAAAGATTTCCAACTATTGAAAATCGTTTTACAAATCACTAAGGATTTAGAAGTCAGCTCAAATCATCCATTAGCTATTGCTGTTAAAAGTTTCATTGAAGAAATTTCAACTAAAAAAGGCATTGAATTAGGTAATGTTAAAGTTCCTGAATCTATTGAAATTCCAGGTAAAGGATTAAAAGGTAGTATTATAATTGATGATGAAGAGGAAGATCAAATTTGGAGACAAATCAATCCAGATTCTGTTATTTTAGGTAATGAAACTTTAATGAAGGAACATAATGTTCATTTTTCTTCAAATCAGCAAAGTCTGTTGAATGATTGGAAAATACAAGGTAAGAGTATCATTATTGTTAGCTTGAAATTAAAATCAAGTGATAAATATCAACCGGTTCTATTAATGGCTTCAAGAGATGAAATCAGACCAGAAGCTAAAAATGTTATAAATTATCTAAAAAAGTCAAAAATTGAAACTTTTATGATATCTGGTGATAATTACCAAACTGCAAATTCAATTGCCAAAGAATTAGGTATAAATAACGTGATTGCAGAAGTATTACCTGAAGAGAAAGCTGAAAAGATCAAATGGATTAGATCAACTCATTTCAATTCAACAATTGCGATGGTAGGTGATGGTATCAATGATGCGCCAGCACTAGCTGTCGCTGACGTTGGTATTGCCTTAGCATCAGGATCAGATTTAGCATTAACATCATCTGATTTCGTGTTATTATCGCCAAATTTCCCATTGATTACATTATTAACTTTATTAAAATTATCAAAAAAAGTGTTTCAAAGAGTTCGTTTTAATTTCGGTTGGGCTTTAATTTATAATATGATCGGTGTTCCTATTGCAGCTGGTGTTATTTATCCTTATAAAAATTCAAGATTATCACCAGTTTGGGCAAGTGCTGCAATGGCTTTAAGTTCAATTAGTGTTGTTCTGTCTTCATTAGCTTTAAAATTTTTTAGCAAACCTAAGGTTGTGTTGGAAGAAGGTAAGAATTTGAAGGATTTTGAAGCTATTGAGGAAGTCTTATAATGCATTGTTTATATAGATGATTATAAATGAACGATGATATATTTATAATATTGATGAATAGTAGCTTCTTACCTTAGCCCTAGTAGATTAAACTTTGAACTTTTATTAAACTTCTAACGCTAATGAAAGTTCAACAAAATGCTCTCATAAGTAAGTAATCACCTTTACCATGTAGAGGACACTCTTCGATGTACAGTGGATGACTGTTAACTGTTGATTGAAGTCAGCACAGCAGTGCCTCAAACCACCATTACATAATCATTACATAATCTTAAATGACGTCATTCTAGAAAATCTCTGAGAATTCGAAATTTTCCAAATCGAATTTTCCAGAAGGAAAAAAACACCACGAATCTCGTCGACAAAAAATTGATTTAAATCAAAGAATTTCCACTTTAAATTTCGATTCTTTTTCATTTTCAATCAAGTCAATTAAAAATTAAAAAAATGTCTAAAGCTGTTGGTATTGATTTAGGTACTACCTACTCTTGTGTTGCTCACTTCTCCAATGATAGAGTTGAAATCATTGCAAATGATCAAGGTAACAGAACTACTCCATCTTTCGTTGGTTTCACCGATACTGAAAGATTAATTGGTGATGCTGCTAAAAATCAAGCTGCTATGAACCCAGCTAACACCGTTTTCGATGCCAAACGTTTAATTGGTAGAAAATTCACTGATCCTGAAGTTCAATCTGATATCAAACATTTCCCATTCAAAGTTATTAACAAAGGTGAAAAACCAGTCATTGAAGTTGAATTCAAAGGTGAAACTAAAACTTTCACTCCAGAAGAAGTCTCATCAATGATCTTAACCAAAATGAAAGAAACCGCTGAAAACTTCTTAGGTACTCAAGTTAATGATGCTGTTATTACCGTTCCAGCTTACTTCAACGATTCCCAAAGACAAGCTACCAAAGATGCTGGTTTAATTGCTGGTTTAAACGTCTTACGTATTATCAATGAGCCAACTGCTGCTGCCATTGCTTACGGTTTAGATAAAAAAGGTGACGGTGAAGAAAATGTCTTAATTTTCGATTTAGGTGGTGGTACTTTCGATGTCTCATTATTAGCCATTGAAGATGGTATCTTTGAAGTTAAAGCCACTGCTGGTGATACCCATTTAGGTGGTGAAGATTTCGATAACAAATTAGTTGACCACTTAGCTGCTGAATTCAAGAGAAAAAACAAAAAAGATTTAACCACTAACCAAAGATCTTTAAGAAGATTAAGAACTGCTGCTGAAAGAGCTAAGAGAACTTTATCCTCATCTGCTCAAACTTCCATCGAAATTGACTCTTTATTCGAAGGTATTGATTTCTACACCTCGATCACCAGAGCTAGATTCGAAGAATTATGTGCTACTTTATTCAGAAACACTTTAGATCCAGTTGAAAAAGTCTTAAGAGATGCTTCATTAGATAAATCACAAGTTCATGAAATCGTCTTAGTTGGTGGTTCTACCAGAATTCCAAAAGTTCAAAAATTAGTGTCTGAATTCTTCAACGGTAAAGAACCAAACAGATCAATCAACCCAGATGAAGCCGTTGCTTACGGTGCTGCTGTCCAAGCTGCTATCTTAACTGGTGATCAATCATCTAAAACTCAAGATTTGTTATTATTAGATGTTGCTCCATTATCTTTAGGTATTGAAACTGCTGGTGGTGTCATGACTAAATTAATTCCAAGAAACTCAACCATCCCAACCAAAAAATCTGAAACTTTTTCAACTTATGCTGATAACCAACCAGGTGTCTTAATTCAAGTCTTTGAAGGTGAAAGAGCTAGAACAAAGGATAACAACTTATTAGGTAAATTCGATTTATCTGGTATCCCACCAGCACCAAGAGGTGTTCCACAAATTGAAGTCACTTTTGATGTTGATGCTAATGGTATCTTAAACGTTACTGCCGTTGAAAAAGGTACTGGTAAATCAAACAAAATTACCATTACTAACGATAAAGGTAGATTATCAAAAGAAGATATCGAAAGAATGGTTTCTGAAGCTGAAAAATACAAAGAAGAAGATGAAAAGGAAGCTGCTAGAATTGCTGGTAAGAACGGTTTAGAATCTTATGCTTTCTCTTTAAGAAACACTACTTCTGAAGAATCTTTCACTTCAAAAGTTTCTGAAGATGAAAAAACTAAATTATCTGCTGCTATTGATGAAACTATCTCATGGTTAGATGAAAACCAAGCTGCTACTACTGAAGAATACGCTGATAAACAAAAAGAATTAGAAGGTGTTGCTAACCCAATCTTAACCAAATTCTACCAAGAAAACGGTGGTGCCCCAGGTGCTGCTCCAGGTGGTTTCCCAGGTGGTGCTCCTCCAGCTCCAGAAAACGATGGTCCAACTGTTGAAGAAGTTGATTAAGTTTCCTGATTTTATAATTTAGATTTAGATAGTATAATTATAGAACAATATATTATTGGTTAATGTTTTTTTTGAATATAATTCTAAATATTTGTGCATTAGAGATTGATTTAATGATTTAATTTAATTTATTAATAGAGTTTTTAGTTTGTAGTTCAATTCGTTACTTTCTAATTACAGTGTTGGAAGTCTCATAATATTAGTCATAGCTAATTAACTAGTCATCCATTGGTATATCTGGTACATCATCATCAATATCTTGATCTAGAGGAGGTTCATTAACATCATTATCAATAGCTGGAATTGGCTCATTTTGTTGTTCAGGTTGTTCATCTTCTTTGAGATCTTCTTGAACTATAGATTTAAATAAATCACCCAAATTATTAATATTTAATAAAATTCTATTAATGAAATCATCATTGATCAATTGTAATTTTTTCAAAATAAGTAGTTTTTTAGCATATATGATTAAATCTTTTTCTAATTTCCATTTTAAATCATCTTCATTGATCTCATCATCTTCATTTTCTGGTGTCAATGAATTTAAGTTAACATCTTCATCTTCATTTCTTTCTAGTTCAATTTTGGAAACATTTGCAAACATTGCCTCTTTTGTTAAGAAAATAAATAATAATGAATTTAATAACTCATTTGATAAATTTAATGAATCTAATTCGATTTCTTTGAATCTTTTAACGTTTGAAAGGTTTGATTTTGAAGAATCTTGATAATTTTTAAAAAAATTAAATAATAATATGATTAAATCAATTAAAATTGATGAAATTTGAGATTTAAATAAATTATTAAAATGATTTGTTTCATCAATTAGAATATTTGACAATATTGAAAATAAATCAGGAATGTTGACTAATTCAGTTTCTAAATCATATATTTCATTAGTTGTCAACAATAGATTTAATTTCCAAGAATATGAAGAGATTAATAATTGGAAAATATTAAGAACTTTGGAGTCTGATTCAAGTTCAATGTTTTGTAGATATGAAAGTAATTTTTCATCAATTAATTTAAAGATTTCATTATTTGTTATTTCAACTATATCATAATTCAAACCTAATAGAATTAATTTAAACGAGTAACTTTCATAAATTTCGTTGAAGTTTGGATTTAAGATGCTAAATTCTGGATCCTTTAAATAATTTTTGAATTCAATTATTAATTCATTAGTAAAAGATTGGAAATTTGAATTGACTTCATTAATCATTGTTGAATTAGTTGAATTATTAGATAAATTTTTGAAAATTGAAATGAATTCATTCTTTAAATTAAATATTGAGTTACTTTTGAAATAATTCAAAAATGTTGAATGAATCAATTTAAAGATATCAGATTCAGTGTTTGAAAATTCAAATAAATTATTTTTAAAACTTTGGAAAATCTTAATGAAAATCTTTAGTTTTGATTCATTATTACCTATTTTATTCAGAATCTTAGGTAAATATGATATAACCTTTTGAATTAATGACTCATTATTGTTTTCATTTTCTTTGATTCTTGTCTTGTTTGAAATTTCATCATCCTTTTCATTCAAATACAATAAATATCCGTTAATCAATTCCAATAAGATGCATTCTTGATCATTTGATAATTCAATTGTTGATTTTAATGAACCTTCAATTTCAATGGAACTTATATCTAATAAGTAATATTGAATCATTAGTTCTCCATGTTGATTATATTCATTTAAATTGAATAAATTTTTACTGAATTCTGATAAATTCGTGTTTGTAATGCTTGAATTTGATGAAATTTCAAAAGATTCTAACAAGATTTTAATTAATGTATTTATTTTCAAGATTGAGTTTAAATCATATGGGAAGGTTTCTTCTAATTCAGAGACTTCATTTTTAAATGAATCAATTACTTCATTTGATCTTTCCAGTTCAAAAACTTGAATAAAACTAGATAATTGAGCTAATAATTTTTTATCATTATTTTTTTCAAATATTAAAGATAAAATTTTATTAATTTCTTCAATTTCTAAGAACCCATTTTTATTAATTTCTGTTAATAATTGAAAAGCATTGATTTTAACATTATGATCAATATCATGGAACGAAATCTCAATAATTCTTTCTTTGAACCTTTCTAAAAATTGTCTTAAACCAGTGACAACTGAATGATTTTTCAATAATTTAATTAAGGTTTTAATAACTTGTAATCTAACAGATGAGTTTGAATCTGACAAAACCCAACCAAGATATTTTAAGAATGTAACTTTGAAGAAGAATTCAGGGTATTGGTCCATCCATGAACCTAATGAAATCATTGCCTCAGTTCTAATTAAATGATCTGTATCTTTAAATCTATGGATAAAGGCAGTATTGACGATATCTTGAATGAAATTCTCTAAAATAATTGATTGCTTATTGAATTGTTGGATATTTATTTCGATATCTTCTATTCTTTTTTTGATATTGTTTGTTTGTTTCTTCTTTTTCTCAATATTTGATTGATTTTTGAAAGTTTCTAATGATGAATTATTTTTAGTAATAATTCTACATAAATTTGTTTCGATTGTAAATAAAGATAACGATGAAACGTATCTTAATGGTCTAATTGTAGAGACTGAAAAAGCAGAAAACCAAACCAATAAATCCTCCATTATATTGCTATCATTTGTATCATTTTCATCAACGTCTTCATCTTCATTCAAAACTATATTTTCATATAGTAAACCCTTTTCATCAGAGATTGAAATGATTTCATTTATGAATTGAATGAAATTTTTCTTTAGATGTTTATATTCTGGTTTTTTAGATAATAGATAAAATTCATGAATACTTTGTCTTTTAAAGAAAGTTTCGATTTCCCCAACAGTTTCAGTTGCACTTTCATTGTTATTAACATCATGATTTTCAATCTTAGTGAAACAACCAACAACGTTCAATATAAAATTAATGAGATCTTTTTTAGCAGAGTCTTTGCCTTCTTTGTATAACTCAACCCATTCAATGGCAAGTTCATTGATTGAAGATTCTGGATCGTTCAAAGCTTGAAATAAATAATGTTCTTCAAACTCTTGTCTTAATTCATTGAAATTGACTGGTTTTTCTTTACGAGTTGTACCTTTCTTTGCTCTTTTGTTAGGTTTAGTAGCGTTCTTCTTTCTTTTATTTGCCTTTTTGTTCCTTTGTGAAGAACGAGGCGTGACATCAGGATCATTAACCAGATCATCTTCATCACTTCCAGATTCATCCTCCTCATCAACATAGCCCGACTTATCGATTTCTTCGTCGTACACGACGCTCTGTGATGACTGCAGCTGCTTGATTCTGCTAGATCGACGACCCTGAGAGACTTCCACCGTCATTTCAATCAAATATTCGCCACAGACCACAGACTTTAAATTACGCGCTGAACTCAAAACAAAAATAAAAAAACGCGTAATTTTTAATCCAAAATAAGCAAAAACATCCGGACACCAGCAGATAAAGTCAAAGTCACGAGACTTTCCTTATCAATAAAGATTTTGATCCTTTATTCATGATTTATTTATAATTTGAACTCTACAAATACTAGCAAACCCACCCGGCCATGTCCAGCAACATCGACATCAAACAGTCCACGAGTCCAGATTCACAGTCAAAGTATCTGAGTTTATCTCCAGAAGAAAGATCGACGAAAACTGCCAAATTATTGGAAAGAGTTGATGCAATGAGACTGAAGATTAAAGAATCTAAACAGGATTCCAAACATTAATCTGGATATCTCAAGTTTGATGTATTGGTTCTAAGTTCTTGAAGTGTGCTGAATCCTGATAATAACAATAATAATGATAATATGATAATGATGATAAGTTTTGTGCTTTATATTGGCAGGTAACAAACTACTTTTGAATGATCTAATTGTAGTCAACAATAATCTTCTGAGAGCTGAATTCCTCAAACCGAAAATCACACCACTTTCTGACGGTTGACCCAGAATAACACGCTTAAAGTCAACTCCCTGATTCCTGAATCTGATCTCTACGATCTAGTAGTTATAAGTATCTAGTAGTATAAAAGTACATTCTTTAGTGCCTACGTCATTAAATTTTTCATCATGCATAAATAAAATTTCAAGTTTCAACAAACTCAACTTATAATAGAAGCCTCTCTTGATCTCTCATTCACCGATAATGCACCATGGCTTACAAGAAGAGGTTCAAATACTTCAACATTGTGAAATGGATCATCTTCCCATGTTCGTTGATCCCTATCCTGTTCAACGCCCTCACCTTATTGGCTCAAACGTCAAGTGAGAACCCTTTTAGAAGAAATACATACTTCATTAGATTAGATTTCCAAAATGCAGATTTGTCGAGGATTATTGACTTTAAAGACAATTCAACTGAAGGATATGCTTATCTGGCGTCAATATCACAGAATGAACAGATTAGAAGATCGTATTCATTTGCTTTATTAGGTTACTGTCATGGATATTTAACAAACATTGACGTTAAAGGTGAGAAATATCATGTTGAAAGTTGTACTTCACCAAGTTTATACAACGGATTCCCAATAAAGCAAGAATTACAGAACGTGTTGAATGAATTCATAATCCCTAAATTCCCAACTGCTTATTTAAAATTCCCTAAAGAATTCGATGATAAGGTTGATGGTTATCATCGAAAATATAAAACAATGGCAGGTTTATCAATAGCTGCTATTTTGCTTTCGTCATTATCTTCAATCAGTTACATTGTAGGACTATTCATAATATCATATACTTACACCGTGGGTGTCCTATCAAGTCTGATGTCAACTGTCTTTTTATTGTGTAATGCAATCATTAACATATCAGTGAATAAACAAATTCAAGACAATTTTGAAAAGATAAACGATACATTCGAAACAGATTATGGAGATTTAATATTTGTTCTCAATTGGTTGAGCTTTGCATTCCAAGGATTAGTGGTTGTTTTGTTGGTTTCATTGTATGGTATTAGAACTCAAACTTTTAGAAAAGGCGTGAAATTCTCATATCAAAATGCCTTGGGTGATGGTACTAATAATAATAATCAACAGAATGTAGAAATCGTGGAGGAAATACCCACAAAATTTGTTTTTAAAGACGCATTGAACACAAATAATAATGAACAAAAAACTTAATTAGAGTAATACAATACCATGACTTCTCTATGTGTAAATAATTCAAATAAATAGTAAAATCATCTTTGACTCCATTGTAACCAACATTCATCAAACATAGGTCTACTGGTATAACTATCCGCCATACTCATCAATTCCACATCAGTCATTTCATTTTTTGGTTTAAATCTATTGAATGATTTATATCCCATTATTGGTTCTTCATTAGTTAAATTCAAGCACCAATCCAATGATATATTTGATTGAAACCTCCAATATAATTGGGCAATCACCAATTTCATTTCAATAACTGCAACATTCATCCCAAGGCACATTCTATTTCCATGACCAAATGTAAATATTCTATTTCTCATATCTTGAGATCTTTTCTTGAAATCTATTTCTGATTCCATTGGTTGTTTTAACCAACGTTCAGGTTTGAATAGTTCAGGACTAACAAAAATTGAAGAATCTTTATGAATGGTCCACGGTTGCACAGAGACAATAGTACCCTTTGGCAATGTAACTTTTTCACCGTTAGATAATTCAACTTGGAAAGAATTATCAGAATCGATCAATCTTGGCTCAGAGCCCGGAATAGCGGCATGTAATCTCTCAACTTCTAATATAAAAGCACCCAAATATTCTAATTTATCCAATTTTTCTAGATCTATTTCATTTTGTGGAATTTCACCAAAATTTAACTTCATTTCATTATATATTTCATCTTGCATGTATTTATTCTTTGGTCTTGATAATTCCCATGTTGCATACGCTAATGAAGTCCCTGTTGTCTCATGTCCCGCTGCAACATGATCGAAAATCTCACTTGCGATTGTCATCTTTGGAAATCCATTCATATATAACGTTTTGATTAATGAAATATCATCTTCTGGAGTGACACTATTTTCTAAATCCTGGTAAGCTTTCATGAATTTTTCCTTTGTCCACATTGCTGATTTAGAAGCAAGTGATTGAGTGATGGAATCAATGGCATAATCCCAGAATTGTGGTAATAAAGTAGTCCAAAACCAAGTTGAAGAGGAAGCTCTAAAAGATTTAATAATTTCCCGTTCTTTTAAATCATTAATTAAATCAGTTGAATAATTCGATCCTAGTTCATAATATGTCACCACGTCCATTGCCATTGAATTGAATAAATCATACACGTCAACTGAATGATTCAATCTATCATTAATGAAATTAACAACATTATTAATTTTATCATTCAAATGCTTGGATGATTTATTATTGAAAACTGCAGTCTTCGTATATATCTTAGTCATTAATTTCTTTCTTTTGATATGAGTAGGAGTATCTAAGATTGAAAAAGCGTTTAGTTCATTATAATTTGCAAAATTTTCATAAAATTTAGATTTTGGTAGATTTTTCTTAATGTAAATCTCTTTCAAATGATTGAATGAGCCTAATGACACCTCGTTTGGACTTATCTGCACCACTGATCCATATTTCAAATGCCAGTTGTTGAGATTCTCGTTTCTCTTTTCAAGCCTTTGATCATTCAATATGAAAAATTTGGAAATCTTGTATAAGTATGGACCTGGGATGTCTTTAAATGGACTTAAATAAAACGGATAAATGATGAGAATGTATGAGATGATTGAGACTAACAATGTGAATATCGTGGAGTGTGGGTTCTCTAATACAGAATGAGCCAAAGTAGAGACCAGACCCATGATTTTATGGTGACTTTAATTGGAGTTTAAATGGAATCAAGTCATAATTGTGTGATTTATGCGAGTATTTATAGTCCGGGTCAGATAAGAGATTTCGTTGTGAGTTGCAATACAGTGAAGTAAAAATTAAACAGGACATTTAATTAATAAAATCAGCGAACATTCATCAAATGGACCAATCAGATTGTTTCTATCTCTTCTTTTTATCTTCAGTTCTCACTAGTTCAGGCAAAAATCCAAAATGTTCAACAAATTCAAATTGATTCTCTTCTTTGATTGAAAACAATCTCAAATATTCTAAAGACACCAAATAGAAATAAACCCCCAATCCAGTTAAGATATGCCACCATGCGTGTAGTTCAAACAAGAATCCATACGGTAATCCAACAAAATGTCTCAACTTTATCCAATTAGAACAAAAATGAACATCAAGATTCCATAAAAAGTATCCCAATAAGAAAATCCCAACTCCAAAGGACATACACTTAAACAATCTCTTTCTTGCAATTGGATCCTTGACATGGGTACGAGCCAATGAAATGGCCTTTAAGATAACCAGAACATTTAATAGTGCGTATGCGACTTGATGGATAGTTGGATCTTTGAAATGTAAATAAATTGCAGTTAGGAATAAAGCACCAAATGATATTGAAGTCGCTATTGCAATTGATGTATTATGAGTTGAACCTTCTGAGAAAACAGACCAGAATGGGATACAAGTAGCGTAAATCATTGGTAATTCGTCCAATAGCTGAAATTCATACTTTAAAGTCATATGAAATAACCAACTTCCAACACCAACTATTCCAAATCCTAAACTAATTAAAGTGAATCTTGATTCTAGTTTATTTTTAATTGATGAATATATTCCAAAGGAAGCTAACAGGACAAATCCTGCATTGGATATTGTGTTTGCTGCCTCTGCGATGTAATGACTTGCCACGTAGTTCTCCTCACACCAATCGATGGTTGATGTTACTTCATTCCAGAATCCAGAATCTGGTACTGGGGGGTATGGTTTAGCAAATGGGAGGGACATGAATAAAAATTAATGGTAAATAATATATGAAAAATAAATATAAATACAACTGAATGATACAGCGAATATTGTTGTTTATAAATAGCCAGTTCTCACACTCCAGAGTTCAAATAAGAATAAAAAGTGCTTCTCAGAATAAAAAGTATCACCACTAAAATTATGAGACTTTCCGAGACTTCCAGAACAAATAATTTGACACAAAAATACTGATTGAGCCCACACGTGACTACAACTCTCTAATATCTATTACTAGCTCACTCTACAGCTCTGAAATAAATATCAAGACATTAACATTAATCATCCCAATTCAGGATTGACAACCCTTAAAATTTTGGTTCCTTGATGTGAGTCCAATGAGCCATTACTCAATCTTTTAACTCCGCTATCATTATAACTTCTTTCAAACTCATAAAACCCTCCAATATGACTCTTCTTTGTGTCCAATGAGTCATTTGAGAGATTATCTGTGAATTCCTTTTCGAATGGTTCATCGTACTCATCTTCAGGTTGTGATTTTCTTTTTAATGTGAAAAGTATTAGTACTAATCCAATGATTAATAACACTCCGATGATCGAACCAATTGAAATACCAGCAATGGCACCTTTACTCAATCCTGAACTCTTGTTACTGGTGGTGCTATCATCTGATGTTGATGTTGATGTTGAAATTCCTATCGTTTGAGTTAATGCCTCAATTGAATTAGACCCTGTTAAAATATTTGTGATCACTTGTGTTGATGGTATTGGTCTGAATGATGAAAATTCTGATGAAGATGCTGATGAAGATGCTGATGAAGATGCTGATGTAAAAACTGTCGTAGATGATGCAACTGATGTGGTTTGTGATGATATTGTTAAAGTAGATGAAGTAGAAGTAAATGAAGTAGAGGTAGATGAAGTAAAAGTAGAGGTTGTTGATGTAGATCTTGATGAAGTAGATGACGAACTCACTTTCTCAACTTTAGAAGAAGACAAAACTATATCTTCAACATCATCATTACTAAACACACTCAAATATCCAATCCCACCACAAATTTCAGTTCCATATCCATTACAAGTAACATCACAATTAGTTGAACTAACCGAACTAACATCATCTGGTAAATGATCACCACAAAAGCAAGTTGATCCATTCAATGTCGCAGCTATCTTGTTCCCTGAACATAGACCTTGACAATATGAATTTGTCTGCCATGTATAACTTCCTTCATTTTGTAAACAGGTTTTCAAATCGATTAATGAATAACAACCTTTTGAAGTGAAACTCGTTGTAGATACGACATTAGTTATGCTAATTAACGATATGAGGACTCGAATCATGGTTTGGATCTCAATTGGATGGATTATGCATGTATACTAAAGATGATTGATTAGAGAGAGTAAGAGAAAAGATAATTCGATACATTTTTGTTTGTTGTTTTAGAATTCATTCAAGTGGAAACGATTAAGTCTTCCTGCGTCTCAAGACTTGCAAAAATTATATGCTGCAATACTCAAGTCTCACACATCAATATAAGATTGATATAGAAACGTGAATTCAGTATCAAAATGAATGATTCCGGAACAATTAAGTTTTGTTCAAACCACAGTGAAACGAAGCTGAATCAAAAATATGAAACGAGCCGAGACATAAATTAATCTAATATTCCTTTAAAACTCTCGAGTTTTTGTGGATTAATGAGGTGCATCTTGGTGGTTTAACGTGTATATTTATTATTGGATTGTGGTTTGTAAATTATTTATGAGCTCGTTTCGAACTTTTACTTAAAAAATCTTGCACATCAAGTTTCATTTTCTATGGATAATTTTTTATGTAATGCGTAATAATACATAACAGTCTTCCCCCTCTTTGCTAATCAATAGATCATATAAAAGTGATTGTGCCAAATGAACAATGATTCTATTGATAAGTAACATCATAAAAATAATAATAATAATGATAAAAAAAGCAGTTTAGCATAAAATAAAATAAATGTATAGCATAAAATAAGGTAAAATAAAGTAAAATAAATGTATAGCATAAAATAAGGTAAAATAAAGTAAAATGAAATAAAATAAAGTGAGAAAAATCCAATTAAAGTAATTAATTTGAATCTTTATTGGAATCTGAAAGTAGTGAAGAGTCATACCGCAAATAGGGATCAACACGCGTAACCGCGTAACCCTTATACTTGAAACAAAAAGTAAACAAACAAATTCAAATTGTAAACAAAGAGAGAATAATGAATAATGATTCTTTTTTCTCCTTTGTCCAGTTAATTTGTTGGAAATATTCACTATTTAGTGAGTCGTGACTTTTGCCACGTGTGACCCATAATATATAAATCTACAATATAAATCACATATAAAACCATCAGTTCATTTATTAATAAAACATGATAAAATATCGTAGATCTTTATTCTACGTCTGTTTCATATCAAAACCTATCAATCTTATTTAAAATTCACGAACCTCAGGAATTCCTGGCCCATCCTGCTTCATATCATCATAACGTCATGGATCATTATCAGATGGTTGTGGTTCAATGTCAAATTGATAATCAATTGATTCAATAGTGAATTGATTCATGAAATCATTAAAACATTTCAATGAATTAGGGAATTTCATAGCATTATTTTGTAAAAATGGTGACAATTGTTGATTTAACATTAAATTGATTGAATTTAGTTTATTCATTACATTTAATTTATTTCTAGTGTCATCAATTATCAGTTCATGATTTTGTTCAATTTGAACATCTTTCGGTTTGATTTCATATTGAGTTTTGATAATTGTGATGATATCATTTCTTGATAATACCCTATTCATGATTAATTCATCATTAGGGAACAGTAAATCATTTAATGAATAGTTTACTGAATATCCAAGATAATTCACATTTTTAATCATCTTGTATAATATTTGTTCTAAATTCAAATCATTAATACTATTGTTCATGAAATTGTTATTTGGCTGTGATATTAGATTATTCCAACATTTTTCAATATATTTATGAAAAGAAGATGATTTTATATATTGAATTGATTTATGTATCAAATTATAAAAAACTTCATCTGTTGTGGTGAATTTTATCCTATTAGTATTGGATTGATTGATGAATTGAATCCTATAAGTGTAATGTTTTAATAAATTCAGTTTAAATGATAATTTGAAATTTTTAATTATACCTGAATTTAATGGCTGGATTTCAAAATGATTTTTGAATTTATTATTTAAATTAGAGTAATAAGTTTGAAAATTTGAGTTAAACCAACATATTTCAATGTTTACAAATTCATCATAATCTAAAACGTGTTGATTTAAACGATCTAATAATATTAAGATTTTTCGATCTTTTAAATGAATTGATAAATTTTTCAAATATTTATAAAATAAATCATCTGTGAATTCAACTGAATTTGAATGATAATGATCGTTATGATTTAGATCATTAGAGTTAGAAATTATCATCATTGGTAAAAATTCAGTGTTATCACTATTTAAACCTAATCCAATAATAAATTTTTGATTAATTGTTTCAATTGGTAATATTCTTGAAGTTAAAATAAGTTCATCAAATTGGAAAACGTCACTCGGACCATATTCTTTAATTTTTGAATTGATTCTTAATTTTTCTAATTGTAAATTATGATTATTCAAATCATTAAATGAATCATTTTGAAAATTTTCAATCAATTGCTTTTTCGATTTGATTTTCTTATTGAAATATGAAATCCAACCATTTGATTTCTCCATTGTAATTGACTCATCATTTGGATTCAGTAATTGTGCGAATTTAAACCATTCTTGTTTGATTTCATTCTGTGTCAATTTTTTATAATTGAATAGATTCTCTTCATATTGTTTAATTAAACATTTATCAATGATTGAATTTTTAGAATTTGATGTGATTTTCTTCATATGTTGTGAATTATGCGAAAGATTAGAATGCTCTGCTATTAAATTGTCCTTATTTTCTAGCCATCTTGCAAATGAAGAAGTTGATATTGAAAATCTATTCTGTTGTTTGAAATAATCAACTGTGAATTTTTGTGATTTTTTAGACTTGTTGTTTAAAAACCAGTTAATCACTTCAATCTTCTCACTTAAGGTGGGTCTTGGTAAACATACCTTCTTATGAGGTTGTTCTAATTCTTCATCATCTGTTTCTGAATCTAAATCATTGTTGAATAATTGGGACATAATTGGAAAAAAAATATGATATAACTGTGACAATATAATGTATTGAGTGGGAGTATTCAGTACTGACGGTGACTATACCAAATAAACACACTGAGTAGCTTCCTGTAGATAAAAACACACGCAAATAAAAGTTTTTAGAACTAACTCATATCCACCACTTATAAATCCTCATTTATCGGGATTTTTTTTTGTTGTTTTTCCAATAAATTAATTAGGACCACACACCCTTCTAAAACTTGATTAACTTACCATTGACATCCTTACTAAACTGTTCAGGTGTCTTTGCAATATGACCAGGTGAGGGAGTAAACAAATTAACATAATCGTTCATATTAAAACCCGGAGTTTTCAATAAATTTCTCATTGGAGTTCCTGGTGTTGAATTAATATTCAAATGATTATTATTGATTGGTCTCGTTATAGATGAAGATTGATTATTGAATTTGGATACAATAGCACGAGATGGTGTTGATGGTTGTTGTTTGTATTGAACTGGAGATGGAGATGTTGCTAAAAACATTAATAAATCAGCCCCTTCATCTGAATGTTTTTGATCTGGTGTTGACAACAATTGTCTTTGAAATTGCTGATGAGAATGAACCATTGGTGAAGATGAGTTTTGAATGTATGTCTTATTAGTTGAAGCTGTGTTATAAATATCAGAATTAATATTGATTTTTTGTTGTGGTGGAGTTGATGGAGGGTTTGGAGGAATAGCAAATTCTTCATAGACTGGAGAAGATGGTGGCATTGGTTGCTGTACTGGCCTGTTATATTTAGATTTGTATTTGTTTGGTGATGATGAAATTGATTCTTCTTCGTCTTCAGTCTTGTTATAATCTAAACTTTCAGTTGAATGTTTCTTTGACAATTGTTTTGTTGCTTCAACTCCTATAGGCTGTTTCTTAATAGGACTAAATGAGGCCACTGGAGTAGATTTCAATGGACTTCTATCCTTAATCTTTAAGTTTGTTTTAGATAATCTAGATTTCAACTGTCTTGAAATTCTTGCAAGTTCTGCTCTTTTCAAGATATTTTGGGCAGCTAAATCTTCCTGATATGTCATTATGAGCGGTGTGTGTATATACGTGAAGTATCTAAAGTGGATCAACGAGTATTACAAAAAAATAAATAAAGATGAAACCCTTTTTTGCTTTTTTTTTTTGTTATTAAAAATCTTTCTGTAATTTTAGCGTCTTTACCCAATACGGATTAATTAATTTTTCGCGTCGCTAATCTAAGATTTCCACTGAATTAGAGCTGAAGGTGGATTTGTGGGTAGTCTGAGGGACTGTGCGAGAAAGTAGTGGATAGTGTGCTCTGATTGGCTCGTGTGTTGCCATCTCGAGATTTCATTCGAGAGTTTTTAAGACAGCAGATCTGATATTTGACATGTTCAGCACTCAGGTACACAAATTCACACTCCGTCCAATTAAAAACGCGTCTTTGGGAATATTCGTGTAGCTTTTCTTAACAACTTTTCTAATTGAAGAAAACACTTCGAACAATTGAATGTCTGATTATTTGATACTGAGTATTATGTATATCATAATTGTTTTTAACTACTCTTGAAAATGTACACTTTAGAGTCTGAAGCTAATACGTACTGCGACATTTACTTCAGAGAAAAAAAACACTGACATTACCACTGGCTTCTTAATTCTCAATTCTTCATTATTCATACTCTACACCTTTAATTAAAAGAAGAATAATAGAACATTTATTGTTTTTTGTTTAATACTGTACTTATTAATAAACTCATCTCTTTAATGAATCAGGCAACAATACCAATGGTATTTCATTCAAATTATAGCCATTAAAACTATTATTACCATAACCATAATCTTTGATCTTAATCATGTTATTCAATGGTGGTAACTTAATAGCAACACTCCCACCACTATTCACATTCCCCAAACTATTATTACCATAATTCCATGAATTATTATTATTATTATTATTCGAATAAGTATAATTATTATTACCTAAATTGATATCATTTAATAATCCAGTTGGAGGACTTTTGACAATCGAAAAAGAATCATTGCTGTTATTGTTAGTGATACTTGATATTGAGATTGATGAATTTCTAGATTTGATATCATCAGTATTATTGATTGTATTGTTATTGGATTCTTTCAAGATAGGAGATTCTGAAACCAAGATTGAAGGGGTCGAAACCTCAACATTTTTAGCATCATTATTGGATTTGGATTGTGATAGCAAGGATTGGTTTAGATCACTAATCAAAATATCATCAATTTTATAAAAAATCAACCATTTATTCAAAGAATTGAATAATTTCTCAATGATATTCAACTTCAACTCATTTGATAATTCAACCTCATCAACCTCATCACTATTCTTTGATTTATTTAATCCGGTCATTTCTAATATCAAATAGACTAAACCCTTTAATATCACATTATCACCAAACATTGAAGCATCTGCATTTCCACTTTCACTCCATTGATGGAAGATTTTAATTAAGATTAGATAAGTTTCAAGTATAATATCTTTGAAATCATAACTGAAATTAGATAGCTGTAATGGTAATTCACCCAGCACTAACAATGGTGAAGCAATCAAACCCAAATTATTATTAATTGAAACAATTTTTAAATCAGTAAACCAATTCATTAATGTTTGAGAGTTGGATTTAAGTAAAGGTTTTATTGAATTTAAATGTTGGAATTCACGTAATGTTAAAAACAATAATTTTGAATGATTTGAATCATATGGAATTAAGACATAATCGATAATTAAATCCTGAAATGATTGTGGGACTTTTAGTAACAAATTTCTCTTAGTGATCATGAAAATTTTGGAAAATTGATCATTATTAACATTTGAAGAATATAAATTATCAAATTGGATTAATTTTGAAATATAAAATTTATTAAACATAATTGTTGAATTATGACATTCGATTTGATTTAAATTTGAATCATTAATGTTGAACTTTAAATGTTGGAATTCCATTATTAAACAATCTAATAAAACGTTTAAATGGGAAATATTGGGCAATGAATTTGAAGATTTTGTTAAATTTCTTAGCCATTCCTTTAATGGTTTGTTTTGGATTAAATGCTTTAAATAGATTGATGAATGTGATTTAGATGAAGTTTTATTGAATTTTAAAACGTATTCTGATTGTACTTTATAAATGAAATATAGCAACTCATCATTGATTTGAGAAGTTGTAGACGTTAATAATGAATCTAATTGATTGAAAATGACTTCAATTGGTATCACATGAGGACATAATGAGTCATGGTTCAGTAGATAAGTGTATGATAAAATAATGATAGATTCTAAATTCAAATGGACTAAAGATTTATGGAATAATTTAATAGAATCATTGATGTCAATAAAACTTGAACTGTAACATAAAGCTGCATAAAGATTATTTTGATTGATTTCAATTGGAATTGAAGAAGTACCAAACATGAAGATCAATGTTGATAGTTGAGTGGTGATAGCAGGGACATCATGAGTGGAGTTGGAAAGCGTCAATAGATGGGTGATGTGATTATGAAGGTGCACATTGTTTTCCTTAACACCGGCCTTGTGATGCTCATCTGGATCAACCTTTTCCGATGTGTTTAAATTTGGGGTAAATTTGAAAGTGGAGATTGGAGTCGGGGTAAGAGTTGGGGAGGTCTTGATTGGAGAATCTTTGGAGATTTTGTGCACTGTGCGCAAATGGCGTTGCATCAAATCTCTTCTAACAAATGATGAATTACACTGAGTGCAATTGAACGGTTTGGTGTTGGTGTGAGATCTCTCGTGTCTAAGTTTGTGTTCTGATCTAGAAAATGGTCTGGCGCAGAACGAGCAGATGTATTTCTTAGTTGGTTTGGTCATGATGTGTGTAGTGATTGTATCATTATAGTGTAATAGCACCCATAATTGTTAGATTCCTTCCTTCTTATATTAAAATTTTTTGATTATTGGAGAAGCTCAATTTTTATTTTTTACCCCAAGACTTCAATTTCTAATCGGAAAATTTCTGGAAAAACTTCTTAAGGGAAAATTTCTTCTTGGGTGGAGAAATTTCTCTCATTGAAGGTTTTAATTTGGAGTTATTCAAATCAGTGGAATTAACACCTTGTGAATTTCCATAAACTCGTTGTTTAGCAACTTCCATGGCTTTAGCAAACATTTCTTCATCTGTAAGTCTCTTTGGGGAATTAATTGGAGCTGAGGAGTTTATTTGATTACTCTTATCATCATCATTATTATAAGTATTAGTGTCATTGTTAAACTGACCAAACTTATTTTCTGTATGAACCTCTGTATCAAATCTAACATCTTTCTCACCTGGTAATAGTTCATTGGCGTCTAAATAGACATCACTGTCACTCTCTTCATCATTGTTATCTAACAGATTGTTATTTCTCTTCAAAATACTTTGAACAGGCTTGATTCTTATTGGAGATTTAAATGATTCATTATTATTATTGGTATTATTATAATCATGGATTCCATTTCCTGTAAAATTTGCAAATTTATCATCCTCTTCTTCTTCTCTTATAGATCCCAATTCATTATTTAAACCACCTGAGTTCATATTAAAACTATCGTTTGAATTACATGAATTCAATGAATGATTTCTACCACTTCGTTGAAATGGTGGTTTTGGATTGGAGATTTCCTGAATTTCACGTTTGATTATCTCAAATGATCCAAATTGTTGGATTGTTTCAGTCGTTATTGATTTGGTCCTTCCATACTCATCTTGTGTTTCAATTGTATGTATTACCAACGGATTATTATTGATTCTATTTCCAATATTATTTTGGAAAGAATTGGTTAATGAGTTAGATCTATAATTAGACAATGAATTGATTCTTTGATTACTCAATGAATTGGTTCTTTGATAATTACTCATTGAGTTGTTTCTATATGTGTTACTCCTCAATGAATTATTTCTTGAATTTCTATTATTGTTATTGAAAGTATTGTTGTAGTGACCATTATTATTAGATTGAGAGTTCAATGAGTATGTTCTTAATGCTGCTGCAGCAGCATCACTGGAAAGACTGTTATTCCTCGACTGATTCTCATAATATTGATCATATCGTGATAAATTAGGAATCTTCCTATCTTTTTTCTTTCAATAGTGTTAGTATACTTAGTACCCAATCTATGTCTCATGGTATTGATAAGACGAATGATCGTTACTCACAGTGTTGAAAAAACCCATGGTATGTGTATATGAGTGATATTAGTGTAACTTCTATGAGATATAGTACAAGGAGTAGGCAATTGAGTGAACGGAACAACAGGAAGAGTTGGAATTTTGAAGTGTTGATGTTATGATCTTGTATGAGAAATGTCTCTAATATTATTATTTTTTATCAATAAAAATTAAAAATCAAAAAAAAAACTGTAGAAACTTCTCAAACATGATGAAAAAACTACAATAAAAGCAAACTTTTGACCAAATTTCATCACACAAGCACCAAAAATACAAACACCGATCCATTCTCTCATCAATAACTGCCATCTATCAAACAATCCTCCAGATATTCGACAGTAATCCCAGTAAACGTGACACTCACATGATATGCACGTGACTTTTACCTTTAAACCCACACACCACCTGCCTAGCCCCCCGCCTAGCTTGCCCCACTAATCTCCCGCCTAGAAAAAGATCTCCTTCCGCCCAGTTGCCCCGCCTAATTTTTTTTTAATCCAATCATTTTTTTTTTTCATTTTTCTTTGGGGAAATTCGTTGAATCACAAAAAAAAAGGTTCGAAAATTTGTTGAAATTTTAAATCTTTTCACATTTCAATTCAATTCAATTTAAAATTCGATCCAATCATGTCCAACGTTGAAGAATTAAAGAAACTAGTCCATAACTTACAGGATAGAATCGTCCAATTAGAACAATCCACTGGGGTTGCTGCTCCAGTCATCCCAAAATCAATTAGAATGGTATTAATTGGTCCACCAGGAGCAGGTAAAGGTACTCAAGCACCAAATTTAAAAGAAAAATTCTGTGCTTGTCATTTAGCTACTGGTGATATGTTAAGATCTCAAGTCTCTAAGAAAACTGCATTAGGGTTAGAAGCTAAAAAAATCATGGATCAAGGTGGATTAGTCTCTGATGATATCATGGTTAATATGATTAAATCTGAATTAACTAATAATCCAGAATGTAAAAATGGATTCATTCTTGATGGTTTCCCAAGAACTATCCCACAAGCTGAAAAATTAGATTCAATGTTGAAAGAATCTAATAAACCATTAGAAAGTGCAATTGAACTGAAAATCGATGATGAATTATTAGTTTCTAGAATCACTGGTAGATTAGTCCATCCAAGTTCAGGTAGATCATACCATAAAGAATTCAATCCACCAAAGAAGGAAATGACTGATGATGTTACCGGTGAACCATTAGTCCAAAGATCCGATGATAACGTTGATGCTTTAACTAAAAGATTGGTGACTTATCATAAACAAACTGAACCAATTGTGGATTATTATAAAAAATCTGGAATTTGGGCAGGAATTGATGCTAGTCAAAGTCCAAAAACCGTTTGGGGTGATATTTTAAAATGTTTAGGTCAATAGATCTATGTACTAATATTACTTGCTATATATATGACTACTAAATAAATATGTTTTATATGAAAATTGTGTATTGTTCGTTATTGATTATATTTTTATGACTTTTTATTAACTAAACTTTTCAACAGGTTTAAGTCCAAAGATATTTTTTTACTTGGTTCACTTCCACTTCCTAACTTTCTTTTATTATTATTATTATGATTATCGATATTAGCTTCAGTAAAACAATTATAATGAAATATCTTACCTTTGTTCTCAATAGCATTTAACCAAACCCATTCCCCTAATTCATCATCATATTGACTTTTCAGTACTTCTTTACAAATTCCACAAATACATGTCATATCATTTGAATTCGAAGGGACAATAACGTAATGTTTTTCAACTTTATTATCATTATTAGTTGGAATATTCTCAACTTCTGGATCTTTTTGCTTAAATAGTTCAGAATCTCTAAAATTAACAAATTCTTCATCATCTAAATACCAAATCTTAGATTGTGGAATAAAACCATCTTTTAATTTTTTATTCATTCTAAAATGCCAATCTAAATGATCTCTTCTTAATTTTAAACCTGATGGTGATTCATTGAATCTTTTACCACATTGACCACATTTATTTGGGAATTTATCATAAAAAATAGATTTGAATGTTGTTAATGGATCAATATTGAATAAATTCTTATTATTCAAATCAAATTCGGAAAATTCATTGATATCTTTATTTTCTTTATTATTTGATATGATTGATGATTTAGGTTTTACTAATAATGATTTCAATAGATCATTTGTTGGAACTGATGATTTTTCTTTGACTAATCCAGTTTTCTTTAATGTTGAAATTAATGAAGATAAATCTCGTTTCGTTTTATTAATATTATTATTTGATTGTGGTTTTAAAACATTTGAATTATTAATCATATTATTAAATAAACCTAATGGATTCAAATTAGGATTCAGATGACTAGTTGAAATTGGATTTGTATTAATATTATTACCATTATTAATATTATTATTATTATTATTATTATTATTATTATTATTATTATTATTATTATTAACATTATTATTAGAAGTCATTGGTAATACATTAGAAATAGTAGGAGTATTAGTATTAGATGGAGTACCACTTCTTGAAAAAGACTCCTCTTGTTGCATCATATCATCTACTTGTTTAGCTACAACAGGCAATGAGGCATCAGGGACTGAATTTGACAATAATGCTAATTTTAGTTGATTAATTAATTCTAATTTTGATTTAATGTTTAAATCTAATGGGTTTGATAAAAATCGTTTATTAGTCAGTTCAATCAACCTATCAATCTTGATTAATAATGGATGAATGGAAAACATTGGTGAATTTGATCTTGAATGGTTGGCATTAACGTTATTATTAACATTTGACATTTGTTGTTGATATATTGAACTTGCCTTAATTAAGAATCTTTCAATCTTATCAATAGGTTCAGTTGGGAACAAAGGCAACCCACTAGCAGTCTTCGCGGTCTTCCAGGTCTTAAATAATGCAATGAACTTCATTCTAGTATTATCATCAACCAACAAGAAGGCCTGTGTGAAAGTCTGAAATAAATTCGTACCAAATAGTAACGTATATGGGCTTCCTATATTCTTGGAGATAGAATCCAGTAAGTAAAATGCAAACAATTTATGATTAGGTATAGCCTTCTCAATTCTCTTTTCGACGGCATTGGTAATGAATTGGGCAGCATTGACATTTTCTTGTGCTATTTCTGTAAGACTTGATATTATTGGTCTTGAGTTTAATGTTAGGTCGTTTAATGAATCGTAGAAGTCATTGCCGATAGCTTGAAGTGCTGAGTCATGGTCCTCGTTGTTCATTGTAGTGTGAGTGAAAAGTGGATGGATTAATCAATAAACAATAAACAATTAATTCACAAATTCATTGAACAAATAATTTCTATACACAATCTCAAAACCAACGCCGTTCTGACACTTCATGCAATAATTACGTAAGTGTGGCACGTGACTTCTTGGTCACGTGAATTTTTGACTCATTTCCATTTTTTTTTATTTTTCCCAATTTTTTTTCAGATCTTTCAGACTTAAATAAAAGGCCATAAACTCGTATAAAAATGTCTCATTCCTCTTCTGATAAGAAACAAAGTGGTATTGCCAGAGTCTTGGGTTCTGCCTCTGCTGGGATCTGTGAAATTGGTGTCTTCCACCCAGTCGACACCATCTCCAAGAGATTAATGTCCAATTCTTCAAAAGTCACCAGCACTGCTGAATTCAATAAAGTTATCTTTAAAGAACATTTTGAAAAACCAATTGGTCAAAGATTAACCACCTTGTTTCCTGGTCTAGGTTATGCTGCCGTCTATAAGATTTTACAAAGAGTCTACAAGTATGGTGGTCAACCATTTGCCAATGAATTTTTAAATAAGAATTTCAAATCTGATTTTGATAATGCATTTGGTGCAAAGACTGGTAAGGCTTTAATGTCAGCCACTGCAGGTTCTTTGATTGGGATCGGTGAAGTTGTCTTGTTACCATTGGATGTCTTGAAGATCAAAAGACAAACAAACCCTGAATCTTTTAAAGGTCGTGGTTTCTTAAAGATTATTTCAGATGAAGGTTTTGGTTTATATAGAGGTTGGGGATGGACAGCTGCAAGAAATGCACCAGGTTCTTTTGCCTTATTTGGTGGTAATGCCTTTGCTAAAGAATATATCTTAAACTTGAAAGATTATTCACAAGCCTCATGGACTGAAAATTTCATCAGTTCTATTGTTGGTGCTTCTGCTTCATTAATTGTTAGTGCTCCACTAGATGTCATTAAAACAAGAATTCAAAATAAGAATTTTGATAACCCAGAATCAGGTTTAACTATCATCAAAAACACCATTAAGAACGAAGGTATCACTGCCTTTTTCAAAGGTTTAACTCCAAAATTATTGACAACTGGTCCTAAATTAGTCTTCTCTTTCGCCTTGGCTCAATCTTTGATTCCTGCTTTTGATAAATTGTTTTCTAAATAGAGAGTGCGGTGCTAATACCGTGTTAGATTTATTTCGTGTATATATATAATTATATCTTATATTTATTATTGTATTGTAAGATTTATATGTCATTAATGTTTTTATATACATGGGATGTACTTATTCAGTAGTTTCCTCTTTAGTTTCTTTATTTGCAGGATCAATATTTTTATGATGAGAATCTAAAGTCAAGTATAAATGTTGTGAGGCAGTTGCCAAAGTTTGCACTAATCCAGCACCAGACATAACAGTCAACAAACCAGCCAATTGAGAATGTAATTGCTCCAAAGTTGGTAATTCTTTAAATTGGTTAATTTCATCCAAATCAAATAATTTATTATCGATTCTTGCACCAATTAGAAATAATTTCTCATTTGTTGACTTAGTGAACTTGACTAATTTCTTAACTATAGAAGGATCTAGTTTCTTTATGGTGATTATCGCAGTTGGACCAACCAATAATGGTGCAAATGGATGTTTTATATCTTTTGTACGTAGATATGCGTCTTTTGAAGCAGGATCAGCTTCATTTTCAGCTCTTAGATACGATAATAATAAGGAGTTTCTAACGATGGATAGTTCACCACCCATTTCTTGAATGGATTGTCTGAATGAATTGGTCTCTGATTTGATCAGATTATTATGATGAACGAATAGAATTATTTCAGATTTGTCAAATAGCATTTTGTAACGGTTGATTAAATACGTCTTTCTGGAGTCTGGATGCTTGAGCGGGACATTTGTGGCGTATGTTCTGAGGGGGGTCCACAGACGCAATCTGAGCGAGCTGAACATCTTAATGGTGGATTTTATGTCGTTTCAATACTCAATGATTAAAGTGAAAAAATCGTTGGAAAAAAAAAATTGTTACGAAAGTTTTACGTAATTAAAGAAAAACAATTTGTTTACTTTAATCTAATCTTAATACGAAGTAACCAATAAAAACAACCACATTCTCACCATTGAATCATGTCCACGCCCCCACAGAACACACAGGAGCACAGACCAGACTCCTCGCCAACGAGATACTCCAAGGCTGCTCATTTGTCCGAGTTCTATCCCTTTCTTAACGGTCAATCTCCACAACCAGTACTAGAAACAAACACAGATGATCAGAGGTATCAGAAGAGTATAGCCCATAATAAACCACAGTTAAGATCTAGAAAGCAGTCATCATCAACACTGAACTCATCTTTTGCCCCATCAATGTTCGATTTAACGAATTTGATCTCAAAATCTGAGATCTCTCAAACTACTGAAGCTTACAATGAAATTCTAAAAGCATCTGAAGAATATCGTCTAGCATTGAATAAAGTCTCTGAAGCTGCTGCAAATCTTGGTTCCGCGTTAGAAAACGGTGCAAAGAGTAAAGGAAGTGGGACATCTGGGGAAGGATTACTCAACTGTTCTGGGTTTTTCAATCTAGTCTCTAATCATGAACAAATTTTATCCCATTCCATTCATAAGAATTTTGAAGAACCTGTGATCAAACAAATTAATCAATTTAAATTACAAACGATAAAGAATGAAAAACAGTTTAAATTGGATATTAAAGATAAAGTAAAAGATTTGAAAAGACAAGAATATGAAAATTTAAAAATCTCTAAATTGAAAACTAGAAACTTAGTCGCTTATAGATCAAATCTATTAGAATTAACTTCACAAATCGATGAAATTGATAAATTAAAACATGACTATTATCAAGATTCTTATAATCTAGTGTCAAATACCTCTAATGCCTTATTGACCCAATTAGGAACAATCATTAGAGCACAAGTTGAAATATATGAAGGAATTGCAAGAAAAGGTTGGTCTGGTGGTGGGTTAGATGATATATTATCAAGCTGTCCTGATCCTTTCGCTCATGATGACCAAACAGATGATGATAATAAGAATGCTAATTTATTGATTGATTCAAATGGCTTGAGTTTAATAAGGGAACCTGAACTGAGTGTATTAATTCAACCCGTCAATGTCACACATGATTCAATATCCAATCAGAATAAAAATAATAGTAATTTGAATTCACCAATATCGAAAAGTACTTTGATTGATGTGTTACAGGAAGAAAGATTACAATCACCATTACATTCACAAGTTGATGAAAGGTCGTTGAAAGAAGAAGAAATCATTGGAGATTTAGCAGATGTTACATTAGAGGATGATAGCTCGTTTTCATTGCCTGTGCCTGGCTCCAGATCAAGTAAAAATGATAATTATAAAACGTGATTTGAATTGCTTTTGCAATGATCTTCTCTCTTGGAGTTCCTATACCTAACGGTCTCATTTTTCCACTTTCAGTGTCGCGGTTATGTTTATAGTTAAATATTAATGTAAGTATAAACCATCTTTGATATAACCACTTGCTAAAATAGCAAAAACATACATTTAATTAACGAATATTATAAATTAATTGATATTAAAGCTTATATTTCATCTAATAATATTGTAGTAATAATGATGATAATAATAAAGAAGAAAGTGAAGTAAGTGAAGTTAATGAGCATAAAGACTATGATAATGGAATTTGGAGAGAGTAAATAAATGAATGGATATTGTTGGAGTTTGATGGTGTATGATCGTAGAATATAGAATATAGATCCTTATGTAATCGTTAGCACTCTTTTAATTGTTGTAGTAATCTCAATATTATACCCATAAATCAAAATCAAAAATCAAAAACAAATATTCCCCCACAATAAAAATAAACAACACCAATCGACTCTTCCCACCAAATGCCATCAAGATACGCAGTGCCACACGCCGTGAAAGAGATCCGTTTCCATCTCTCCCAGTCCTCTCCATCCTCATCATCCCTAAAGTATGTACCCCCTACGCCCTAACACACTAGCAGTACTAACAATCAACATCTTACAGAGACTTCCTAGTCAAGTCATACCCAGTGTTAAACAAACATAACCCAACGCTACCCATTTTGATCAGGGAGACAACAATGACTGATTTTAAGCCTGTTGTTTATGTTAGATATGAGAAAGGGAGGGAAGTTATGAAAGAGTTGGAAGGATTAGATGGAAAGGGGATACAGGAGGTTGTTAAAGATTTGTTGAAGTGATTTCATGCTGTTTGTCACTGTTATTTATTACTATTTATTACTATTTATTACTATTTATTTATTTATTACTATTTATTACTATTTATTACTATTTATTACTATTTATTTGTTTATTTATTTATGATGTTTATCTATTTATGTTTATATACTAATATTATGACTATTTCCATTCACCAAATTGATAGATCCCCCAACCTAGAGAACCAGCAGCATTATTATACAATTCTTTAACGGCTTCACCATTGGAAGCACCAGAAGCAACGACAACTGGATTAAAATGTTCTAAAGTTGGATGTGCCTTATATAACAATTCTCTATTATTTGCCTTCAATTGATTCAATAATGATAATCTTTCATCACTGGCATTATGTTTAGTCAATATATCATTCAACATTTGGTTAAATTTATTGGTGTATGGTAATCCTTGACCTGGTCCTAGTCTCATACCAAGTCCAACTTCTCTTAGATTATGAACAGACATTCCTGAACAAATAACAACACCACCCATCTCTCTATACTTGGACAATATGGAGCCAACTTTGGAATGATAGTTGAAATCTTCGGTGTTGGACAATGAGACTTGCACTAATGGAATATCGATATCCCATTGGTCATTTGGTTCTTTATTCGTTGAGAATGCGACTTTGAAAGGCACCCAAACTCCGTGATCGATCCCTCTTGTTGTTAATTTCGAGTTGATTCCTGACTCGATTAATGTTTCCTTGATATCATTAGCAAGAGTCAAATCAACTTGTGAATGGAATTCTTCTTTATACATATGATCAGGAAACCCATAAAAATCATAAATCAATTCGTTTTCCAAATTAGACAACACTTTCTTCTTTGGTGCCTGTGTGTTAGGAATGGCGACTTCCACGGTGTTTAAATAGCTGGATTCCCAATGTGCAGAAACAACAACGATGAAATTTGGTTTGATTGTTGATTTGATGAATTTACCTACTTTAGAAGTCATTCTGAATGCTCCTTTATCACCACCGAATTCACTGTCTTCATACATGAAGGTTGGACCACCATGAGAGAAGAAGTACACTGGAGTCTTTGGCAATTCTTTGTTGAAGATAGAAGATGTCATTGATGTGGTTGTGATTGGTTTGATTTGTTGAATTGTTGATGGTGCCTTTTTAAATAAAGCTGATTGAAGTTTTGAGACGAACAATGCGAAAATGACGATGATTAAAGCGTTGATGAACAAGGACTTATTGGACATTGAATAGGAGAAAATCCATCAATCACAAGACGTTTCAAAGACGTCTTTCTCATTCTTTTTATATTTAATTTGAAGTGGTTTGACCAATATCCAATATTACTAAGATTACAAATCTTACGTCTGACGTCTGACGTCTGATTACTGATTACTCGATGATTATGTGATATGAGTACTATTGACTTCTATATATGTACAATTATTTAACACTTCATCTGCTCCACCAGCTCTTTACTTCGCTTCTCTTCTCCTCGTTAACCTCCACTTGTTTCATCATCGGCTTCTCTTTCATCATCACCGTTTCTTTCGCCTTAGCAGCGAATTCAAACTCTTTTCTTCTTTTAGAACGACACTGTTCCCATGAAACGGTACTACCCAACAAGAACCCACCAATCCCCCAGTTCACGGCCTTGGAAGGTGATTTCTGCGTGATGAAAATGACGGTCGACAATACACCTAGTGCAGACAACCCAGTCAAACCAGCATCTCTAAAACACGGAATCTTAACTAAATTTTGAAATTTGAAAGATTCCAATGAAATTGAATTAACGGCTTCTTTGATCGGTAATTCTGGCTTGTGTGGTCCATTATTGAAACGTGGCTCTGTGTCCTCGAGGAGTAGTTTGTTGTCCTTTGGTGGTGTTGGAGTCTTTGGAATCGATTTCTTTGGGGTCGTTATTTGCTCATCGAATTGATAATTTGATTTTCTTTCACTTGATCTTCTCGTTTGTGGTTGTTGATCTTGTTGAGTGCTGTTGTTTTCTGGCTGTGTTGAGGAGAATGGCCACATATTTTGGTTAATGGTTGAGATTATATCAATTTTAATACCGAATCCACTATTTCTTTGTACTAATTCGTTAAATTTTTCAATTCTCGAATCTGAAAATCATCAACTAATTATTAAAAATTTTAAAAACTCATATATGTATATAAAACTTACAATGAAAGTTTGTGATCATCTCAGATTAGTGCTATTCATGCTAACAGCTCCACTGTTGCCCAAAAGAAGTAGTAGTCTCAAGTCACGTGTACCAAAGCAAAGTCTGAGCTAATCAAAAAAAAAGAACGTACCCAGATTTGAACTGGGGACCAATAGATTTGCAATCTACTGCGCTAAACCGCTGCGCCACACGTTCTAAGAAATTTCGGAAATTTCGGGATTTTTTAAGAATCGAACCTGAACCCCTCTCGAGAGTAGATTATTTCGGAAGGAAATTCCATTGAACCAAAACAACTTTTCTTGTGGCTTGATGTACCCAAAAGAGTGCAGATCAGACCAAGTAGACCAGGGCTCCTAACTATTTCAGTGACTTAATTATTATTATTATATGTATTATAAGAGAATTTTGTTGGCTGAAGGAGGTACTAACACCCTATAGTAGTAGCTAATACCTGTCTCACTATAAAGACTATCTATTTACATGGCTTAATCTATATTTAAGAGATTATATGCAGTCATTTAAGTGAATTTAGGAAATTATAGAACATGAAACTGATAATCAAGGCAGGAAGAAGTGCAACCCTGAAGTTTCCAAAAAAAAAATACTGGAGCCAGGAGAGGGCTTCCAGAGACCAGTACTTAAGTGCCTTCCATAATCCATTCGAGAGACGTTATGTACCTTGAGTCTCTCTGGATCTGAAGATCCAATTTAAAACAATAAAATAAAAAATAAATATTTGATTATAATGTAACAGGGGAGATCAAAGATCGAATTAATCAACGTCACCAAAAGTAATCTTAATTGAACGAAAACAAGTCCGTTGGAACCAGAATATCGTTCTCTTTCTGTTTCCGGATTCAGATCTCACTCTAAGCTCCTCCATTCTCATTTTGATCAGAAACTAGCTTCAACTTTCATGAGAAAACGCGTCCCAAAGTTTCAAATCTTTGGTCCAGATTCCAGATTTGGCCATAGAAAGAAAATTATAAAAATAAAAATAAAAACTTTTCTTTCAAAACAAAAACAAACAAATTATTTATCCATTCAAAGAGTCCATCCACTCATTTATCGATAGTGCTCACTGTCAAAACTCACTTCACAACACACACAGCTCACCACAACATGCTTTTAAGATCTCTACTTCTGTCTTTATTGACTGTGCCTTTCATAAATGCTGCGACATATTCCTCGAAAGGTTGTTATGCTTTATCAGATTTGAAATCGTTGCTTACATCCCAAGGAACTTACCAATGGCAAACCAACTCTTACTGCCAAGGGCTTTGTGCTGGTAAAGCTGTTGCAGCTACCTTAGATGGTTCTACTTGTTATTGTGGTGATACATTACCTTCAGATATAGTTTCTGTTTCATCAAGTAATTGTGATACAACTTGTAATGGTTATGGTACTGAGATTTGTGGTGGTTCTTCATATTTAACTGTTTTTACAAATGGTGAAGAGGTGGACTCTGACGTATCTTCCTCTTCTACTTCAACTTCATCAGGATCCACATCAACAATATCTTCAACATCCTCACAATCAAAATCCACATCATCAACAACTTCATCCTCATCCACCAAACAATCAACTACAACATATAATACCCAATCAACTTCCTCACTAACTACCTCAGAATCACAATCTATCAAAATTGTCACCAGCGTGTATTCTGCGTCAGCTGAAGTTGTTACAACAACAACTGCCGTCACTTCAACTACATCTATTCCTTCGTCAAGCTCTTCATCTTTATCAGCAGTCTCAAGATCTTCATCCACTGGAATAAGCAAAGGTGCAATTGCCGGGATCGTAATTGGTGCTATTGTTGGTGTTGCATCATTAATTGCAGTTTTAATCTTCATTTTCATCCGTACAAGATCAAACAAAGATGAAGATGAAGATGAAGACAATGAAAATAAACTATCTAACGAAGAGAAATTCTTTCCTATTCATAATGACTTAAATTCATTCTATGGATTCCAACAACCTGCTCCAATGATGGAAAATGGTCATAAAAGATTAAGTAATGGTTCATTGCCTGATGCGAGACATGAAAAGACATTACGGGTCGTTAACCCAGATGATGCCGTCAATGACACAACGTTGCACGAGGAACAGAGCTTCTCAGACACAGACAGTGAAGAATGGGATTTCACCAGAAGAAGATAAAAGCAAATAAACAAGATTTAATTTATGCGAATTATATATGAGTGTAGTGCGCATACCAAAACGTAAACAAAAGAAAAATCATAAAAGTAAATAAACAATTGAAATAAAAATTGTGTTAAAAGACACAGAAAATGTCAGGAAAGGCGTCATTGGGAAACAGTTTCATACCCAAGATACCACCTTCTTCAGTGGCGAGAATCCTTTCTCAAATTTCGGCTGACGGTCTAGCTAATATATGTCTATTATGGTCAACATTATCTCAAACTAAACCAATTCCAACAAGAGATCAAATTGAGAAATTACAAATAACTAAAGAATCATTATTGAAAGATTTCATTCAATTTGTTAAGAAGTTTAAAAAGGAAGAAAATAAAAACAAAAGAAAACTAATTGATAAAATATTAAGTGATTATTATAACAATGGATTAAATTTACTACAATATTCACAATTAGATTCACAATTATTAATTGAAAAACCAAACATTTTCTATTGGCAATCGAACAAGATTCTTAATTCCAACGATAAGGAACATGTCATAAACATCAATGAACCACAATTGTTCCTTGATAATCTCATGAAGGAACTTTCACAATTCTATTTAAATCATATCTATATCAACAAACATCCAAATTATCCACTAATTATAATAAGAATTCAATTATTTGATTTGATGTCTGAATTCCCATCAAGGCAATTAAAATCATTAACAACTTCAAATTCAATTGTTTCTAGAAAACCATTCTTCATTGTCCTTCCATTAAATTCATCAAATATAATATCAACTTATCAAGGTTCTTCAATTGATATAACTTCGAACATCGTGTTACAATCAGTTGAATCAGCATTCTCAGAGACTTTATCAAGACCAATAAAGATAGATAAATCTAAGACTAATGAACTTCCAATAAGATCATTAGAGTCTTTACATATCATTAAGGGAAATTCAAGATTTTCTAAATCGTTGGGAGTTTGGGCTCCTTATGCAGATGGAACTATTGATATTTCACCATTTGATGATGTTAATAAACATGAAACTTTTCAAAAACCAGAAAATTTCAACAATAAGCAGACAAGACTGAAAAAAATTTCAATGTTAAGATTTAAAGGGTCTTTAAATCCTTTGAAATCGAAAGTGTTATATGAAGAAAATAGCATTAATAAATCAGGAAATGAACATAGAAGAAACGTAGATCGTTCAATATATTCAAGTATAACACCTGTCCAAATGATAGAGTTTGAAATGATTAATAAATATAAAGATTTGAAACCTAAAATTAAACTGAAATTACAAGGTCAAGATATATTTGGTGGACTACATCAATTATGTGATGATGGATTAATAAATCCTGAATTGATACCTAATTGGTTAACAGGGGAAGAAGGTTTAAGTTCAGGATTTATTCAAGATGGGGTGTTTCAAGAAAGAATAGATTTAGATTTGGAAAATAATGATTTGATTTAATAACATTTATGTGTCATGTATTATGTTCTTGAGTTGAATAATGTAGATGTTGATGAATTTATTTTGCTTATCCCTTCATTTATTATTTCCATTAATCTTGGTGTTGTCACAATGTCTTTCAATAGTGATAGATTATTCAAATCCTTTTTATTGATTGCTTCGTTGATTGCATTTGAATAATCTTTGAATTTGATCAAATAATTAATTTGATCATCATAGGATAAATTTGATTTTGATAAAATTTTTAAACCAAATTTATATTCCTCTTTGTTTAGTAATTTATCTAATATGAACTCATAATTAACTAAAGGTTTGAATCTCATAATCGATAAATATTCATAAAATTCATCAAATTTATTATTTTCTATCAAGAAATTAGTTTTAATAATAAATAACTTTTTATCATTTATGTTAAATTCTTTAACGAATTTATTTATTTCATTTCTTTGATTCAGTAATAATAATTTTTCTAATGTTTCCACTATTGATAGTCCATTGAACTCAACATTGAACGAATCTGTTAATTGAATTTGATACTTTGTTAATTTCAATTGTTTTGAAACTATCTTAGAGTCATTTGATCCTTTGAAGATTAATCCATATTGTTCATTACTTTCCTTCAAAGTTTTCAAATCTAGGTCACCCTTCTTGAATGATTCCCTTAAATTGATATTGTTCATTTCAATTGTTCTATCTGATTGATTATAATAATCTTTTAATAGCTTTAAATTATTTTGTTCATATAATTCAAATACATTTGAGGCATTTTTATTATTGTTCAACAATTTGAAAAAATTAGGTAATGTTAATGATGATTTCAATTTAAGTAAAGTTTCACCGATCAAATCAATATCTTGTGAGTCCATAGCTTTATTCAATGCTAGTTCTAATTCATCCATCTTTAATAATATTGGGATTTGTTTAGAAAATGAACTTTCAAAATTAATTAATATTTTGGTTAAATTAATTCTTCCTTCTTGAAATGCACTATTTGCAATTTTTTCGAATGAAATATAATTATTATTATTGACTTGTTGAAATTTACTTATTATTGATTGTGATAACTCTTCTTCATTTAAATTTGAACCATATTTAATTTTACAACAAGCCCATTCAATGAAAATCAAATCAATTGGTAGGTTTAAAAATTTTGATATTTCAAAACTTTCATAAAACTTTTGTCTTTTAACTAATAATTTGATTATTTTAGTTATACCCAATTTCTTATAATTTGAATAAGATAAAAACAATCCAATATCATTTGATCTTATCTCATTCAAAATTCTCAAATTATTACAAATTTCAATAAATCTATTGGAAATTTCAACTTTTGGAAATGATTTTAGTTCAATTTCTGATTTACCAAATGTGACTGCCTTCAATAACTTCTTTTGCCAATACGGATCAAATTCTTCCAATGCTGCATCAAGACAGATGTTTATACAGTTTATTAGATTTGAGATTGATCCAATTATTCTTAGATTTTCATTTGCTTTAGGAGAGTGTTCATTCAGTTTATCAACAGCATCTAATAAAATTGATGCATTTGAAGTAGAGCCAATTTTGAAAACATCAACCGTTGAGTTTTGAACTTTTGTTAAGTATTCTAAAGTTTGTTCAGTTAATATACTTAATCCATCATCTTCTGTTTCAATTGTGATTAATTGATCAGTAAGATAAAATTCAATTGATCCACCTGGGGCAAATAGTCTCAAGGATTCTTTTAATCCAACGACAACTGCATCAGATCCACACCATTTGATTGTTTCAACATTAGAATTTGTGATTTTAAATTCTGATAGAATCTTATTGAAATTTATCGTGATGATGAATACCTTTGATGAAATTTCATTGAATAATGCAACAAATTGATTGTTTGGTGATATAATTAAATTTTTAAAAGGTCCATCAATGGATCTTTGCTGAATTTCTTGATGGTTAACGAAATAAACCATCTCATTAATACTTATTAAAATTTGGAAAAATCCATCTTTTGGTAAAAGATCCCAGCTTGCAAATCTCAAGCCATCGCCTAAATCCAACTGTAAATCTCTAAAGATATCTGGCTTCAAGGCATCTTGTGTCAAATCTAAATAAACAATTTTCCAATCATTCAATAAAATCACAATAAATCGACCAGTTGTTTTAACTGATTTAATTCCAACTAAAGATGACTCGTAGCCGATACTAACTTCATTGAAATTACCTTCAAAGTCATAATAAATACGAAATATACCGTTTTGAATAGCAACTATTAATTCTTCATCTTCGGTCCATAATAGATCTAATATTCTACCATTAACATGATGATTCCAACTAATCGAACTGATGAGATGCCCACTCCCCGTGTATATCTCTATCTGAGAACTGTCTTCACGTAATGGCGAGACATACTTTGCGATAGTCTTTGTGGTTTTGGATAGTGTTATGATCCTAGACTGTTGTTGTTGTTGTTGTTCGTTATCCCATTCTAATGTGTATAGTTCTCTGTTTCTATAATAAACGTCATTTAAACGCTCCCAGCCTGTACAAGAAAGGAATTGTTAGTATATATAGCACTTCAGAGCCATCTAGTGACACTAAAACTCACCAAAGCTTGGAGAACCCATCACGATTCACAATTAGCGTATCAAGATTCAAAATTGTGACTTTCAAGGTGCAAATCTGGATTTATAAACAAAATCCGAAAAATTTCTAAGAGATGAGCTCTAGTAATTAAATCAGTAAAGACAAAATGGCTGAAGAAGAGGAAGATATTGTGCTGAGTAATATAAAAGGAGCTGCTCTCGCCACTGATGCAGAGCAAGAACTTGATGTCGAGGATGAAGTTCAGGACTGGTCCAATTTAAACAAACAGAAAACAACAAAATTAGACTCATCTCTACCAAAGAGAGGTGAAAAGGACTATGAACCTGATGGAACTGAGGTGCAAAATGACCTGCTACGGAAATCTAGAGATGCAATGTTTGATGCTCTCACAGGGAGTCGAGGCCATATCGTCAAGCAGAATGTTCGTGCGATCTGGATGCCATCATTAAATAAAGGTCTAATAAATAAACCAAAAGGTTCATTCTTACAAACTGTTGGGATTATCAAAGATAACAAGTGTTGGTTGAATGCAGAAGAGTTTGTTTACTTAGCAGAGAGAGGAACCATTGAGCCATTGTTTGAATCCAAAGACCTGGCCATGGATATTCAAAGTTGTTATGCTCAGTGTTTCAGTAATGAAGACGAAATTGATGAGTATCATGTTTATTCCCACTTAAAAAGACATGGTTTCATTGTGAGTCGATGTAAGAATGATAAAATAGAGAAACAGTATAAAAATAGAGAATCAACTTTCAGTAAAATATGGAAAAGTTTCATAAATTCTAAAATCATCACCATAGTATCATCTTATTTAAAACACTTCAACATCATATCATATCAACCGTTCCATAATTTACATTTCATTACCTCAAAATACATCAACTATACTCAAATATTCAACTCTATTAAATTAACATCCTCAAAAATCACTAAAAATGACGAATCAATACCATTAGGTATAACTTTCAACGTTTGGAAACCAAACCCCCAGTATTCTAAGAAGGCACCACCTTTACCAAATTATCAAATCATAGTAAGGAATGTTAATAAATATAATCTTCCCACATTGAGTGAATTGAATTCATTATTTGATAGAACTGACATCATTGAAGATTCACCATCTTCCAATCAAATGAATAGATTGAAGAATGGGAAAGAAAATTTAATAATAGCAGTTGTCGATTATGGGATTATTAATTTCCTTAAAATTGCAAGAGGGCATTTCGCAGAAGAGAATATGTGGTATATTCCACCTACTAAAGATTTTAAGCCTACACCTAAGAAATTCAATAAAAAATGAAGACTTTTTTAAATATTACATTAGCATCTTTAAAACTATTTGTACAACACAATTAACTTCATATTATTCTATATCTTATTTGTAAGGATTGTTTGGATCATAGGGTTGTGAATATCCTGGATTTTGTGGTGGGTGATAAGATGGATAAGGAGAATTTGAACTTGGTTTCGGTGGAAGGGCAGGTCTATCATATCCAATATTGGGACGAGTAGGTTGATACTGTGGTGGAGCTGGTGGTAGTTGATATTGTGTATGCTGAGGTTTCGGAATTTCATATGAAGACATGGATGGAGGTTGCCATTGTTGAGGTTGATAAGTTGGAGTTGACTGTTGGGGTTGTTGATAATTTGGTGTTGATTGTGGAGGATGCTGTTGATAAGAGCCATAACTTGGAGTTGATGAACAAGGAGGTTGTCTCTGTTGTGGTTGTAAAGGTGGTTGTTCAGCATATGAACCTCTTGGACTTTGACTAGAAACACTTAAATTTCTAAATCTGTCTTGTAAAACATCAGAGTTTGATTGTGATAAATTTCTTGAAGCCTGATTAGATTGAGATAAAATTCTTTGCCTTTGAGAATATCTATCAGAGACAAATTTCTCAACATTTGATCTCACTTCATAAACGAAATTCAATAAATTATCATAGAATTCAATTGATTTACCGTAATTAATCTCATATTCTTTGAAAGTATTGAACGTTGTTTCAAAGCTTGCAATTTTTTGAGCCTTTTCACTGATTTTATTGTTTGAAGTTATGATTTTATCATAATGAATCTTGACATTTTTGATAACTTCAGGTTGTTTTGAATTAATTATATCAATTTTTTTGATAAATGGATCAAATTTTGTCAACTCTTCTTTAAATAAAGCCCTTTCTTCCTTTTCGGATAAACTTTTATTATTTAAAACTAAGATGTTTGAAATATCATCTTCATGAATTGCAGTCTTCAATTCTTCTATGATTTTTTGTCTTTCAGTTTTCAAATCTTTCAAAATTCTTAGATCTTCTTCAATTTTATAAATACTATTACTAACTTTATCTGTTGAATTTAACTCTTCATCATAGAAGTCTAATAAATTCTCATTTGTTGAAGAATTATTAAAAAATTCAAATTCTAAACTTTGTGTTGATTTTAAAATTGATAATCTTTTCAATTCAGGTTCAATTTTAGCATTTATTTGATGATCTAATTTAGCTGCACTTAATAAAGATTGTTTTGAGTTTGTTAATTCGTCTTTTAAATTAGCCGATTGTAAAGTTGATGGTTCTTGTAATGAATTTAATTCAAATCTTTTCAAGTTAAAATCTTCTTGTTCTTGATTCAATTTTTCATCTAAAGTTTTAATTAACTTTAGAATTTCATCTTTTTTGATTTGAATTTTAGATCTATTTTCATCAATGTCACTTAGTGGTGATTCAATGACTGTATTACTCCAATCTATTAATTTTGGATCTAGTTTGTTATTATTGGTGTTTTTAAAATCATTCAAACTTTGAGGTAATCTTAAATATTCTAAAAATGACTCTAGTTCGATATTACTCATTTCAAGTTTTTCTAATTCATTTCTCAAAAGTTTTGCCTTTTCTTCAGAATATAAACTTAATTTTTCATGAACTCCGCTTGGAATAATTTTCTCAAAGATATCTTCACCAATTATTTCTGCTATATTAGCATGATCATTTAATGGAATTGGTTTTGAAGCATCTAATGGTTTAATTAAAGTTTCGAATTCTAATGTTTCTTTGGTTGGAACTGTATCATGATAAATGTAATCATTGTCTTTGATCAATAATCTTAATTTATCATCAATTAAAGTGATATGACTTTTAGAGTCAATACATGTTGGATTTTCATATTTTTTCAACTCTTTAAAACCTTCCAATGCGATTTTTAAAACTGCAATACTTGTTCCAACTTTTTTATCTTCAACAGATAAGGCATATTGATAATATCCTAAATTTAGATAGAATCTTGTCTTAAATTTCAAGATTTGATTCCATTCTGTTGCATCACCATAATATTCATCAATTAATTCCATTGAAATTTGGGTCTTATCGAATTGATTTGATGCAGAAATTGCTAATCTTGAAATCAATGATTTCTTACTTGAATCCTCACTGATCAATTTTAGTAAGAAAACTTCTTGAGCTTGAGCTAATTCTAAATTAGTCAAGAATTGAACAGTTTTAACATTAAGATCATGAGATGGTGAATGTAGGAAATTTTCTGATAAGAATTTATAAATACCCGCACTATATTGGAAATATTGATAAGATTTAACGAAATCATCTAATTCAAAATAAGATTCTGCCAGTTGTGATAGAATTGATCCTAAATTGAATAAAATTGAAGCTTTTTCAAACGCCAATGAATGTTGAGAATGATGAGTCGATTCATCATAAGCATCATACCATCTAAATTTAATTCGAACTCCATTTTCTTGAAATGGAAGTCTTAAATCAAGAAGTTCTAATTGTCCATAGTACTTGTAGAGTAAGTTCTTAGAAGTCTCTAAGTTTGAAGCATCATGACTTGAGTTAATAACAGTAGCTCTTAATTTATTTATAATACCAACTTCTTTGGAGAAATCCGTGTCATTTCCGTATAATTTAGTGAGGTAAATTTTCAATGAGCTGCTCCAATCGACTTCATCGGTTGTTCTGAGTTTGGTGCTGATAAAATCTGTTCGCATAACGAGTAATTCACCTGGAATTGAGTGTGCTTTTTAGATACAGAAAGGTCTTTGTATCGCCCCTTAATCAAATAAACCCTTTTATTACCCGGGCGGGGCTTCCTAACTTCACCAGTAATTAATATTAACTTATTCTTAACGATTGGATTGATGAAAGATATCATTTTAGCTAAATCTGTATTAGCCTTATCTGATGAAGTTAAGGCATTTCTTTGTTCTAATAACGTGGATAATTGCGTTTCAAGGATATTGATATTAATATAGTGCAGGTATAAGGAGCATTACAAAAAATTACAGTTTCTGAGAACGTTAGCTTTGGATTTTACTATGGATGCTGTTTCCTACCTTAAACTTTTGGCCTCTTATATACCACTATATAGCTTTGTTCGCTCAACTCACTAGCAAATTCTGTTCAAAATGTACAAAAATTTGACACAAGTACAGTGGTGTAATTTGATATCAAATTTGTAATGCGTGCAAGCCGCATTAAGTCACTAAACATCAAAAAAGTACCATTCAGTCACCAATTATCATCAAAAAGGTATTATTGAGCTAATAGGCTTTTAGAACCCAATACTTTTCTCCTCAGTTCATTACCCAATTTTCTAACTTCATCAATTTCAGTGTTTTGAAATCTTTCATATTTTTTCAATTCAATTTTCAACCATTGATTATTTTTCAACTTTGTGTTGTTTTTATAAGAGTTATAATATTTCAACGATCTTTTCAATGTCTGAATTTCTGAAATCAGCTCAATCTTTGATAATTTTTCTTTAAATTCTATCAAATTTTCAAATTGTAAATTTTTAACAATTATTGAGTTGGAAGATTCCTTGATGATTTTATTATATTTTGAATTGTCTTCATTGATTGAACTTAATCTTTCATTAATTTGTATGTTTTCATTGATTAGTATTTCATTTTGTTGTTTGTATTCATTTAATAATTTTGATAAATCTTTATAATTTTGTAACTTTGAGTTTAATACCTCAATTTTTAAATTCAGATTATCAATTTCTTGTGTTTTAGAGTTATTTACAGAAGTATCTTCTGATGTGTTCATTTCATTTCCTTCGTTATCATTATTTTCAATTTCAATCCATTTATAATCATTATTGAAATTATTAATTCTTGTATCAAAATCATTGATCAATTTATTTATTTGTTCGGCAATTTCATCAAATGAAACTTGATTGGTTTCTGATTTGATCAATACACTAATCAACTCAAGAATATTAATTTCTGTCAGATCAAGTGATGTTAATAATTCCCTGTTTTGCGTTTTGGCTTCACTTATTAAAACAATGGAATCATTTAATAGTTTTTGATAGCTTTGAGAAAATCTGAATAAGTTTTTAAACATTGTTGATAGCTTATCATTCTTATTGGAGTATAATTCAGCTAAATTCGATGATATTTCAGATTTTATTAATTCATTACTCAAAAAATTCTCTAAATATATTCTGTTATTGAATTTATTGATGATTTCTAATTTACCTAAACCATCATTGAACTGCTTAACTTGATTTAGGAGCTCATTAAACTCTCCTGCTTTCAGTAGTTGTGTGATATTCTTTATAAATTCATTGATTTTATTAATCATTGATTTTGAATTGAATTGTTGGGTATTTTGATGGATTCTTATGAATTCATTTGATATTGATAGTTCCATTTTAGCACTGATGCAAATCAGACTAATTAGTGTGTCTGGGTTATTCAATGATATCAAATCAATTAATATATTGAGTAGATTGTAAATATTGCGATAAGTAATTAAATACAATTTAGATTGATTCTCAATATCAGGAACAAGTTCTTTAATTAGTTCCTCTTTGTTTATAACTTCATAATGTAAGTACTCAATATCAATTAGCAGGGACTGTTTTTCTAACTGTAATCTATTTAAATAGTTCTTCAATTCAATCAGCTCCTCAACGTTGTTTGAATTCTGTTGAAAAATTGAGGTTGAGATTTTCTTTGATTGAATTTGCTTGATTTTAAATTTCAAATTCTCAATTATTAGTTCTTTGTCTTTGACTTCATCTGTTATTAATAATATTTTATGATTCAATTGTTCGATCAAATTTGAATTTTCTTCATCTAATTCATTTTCAATTGATTTTAAATCTTCATATTCTTTGATCGAAAGTTTTAAAGAGTCGTTCTCCTCAGAAAGAGATAAATTCTTCAATGTTAAGTTCTCAATTATTGTGTTTGATTGTTTATTGGATTCTAGATTTTCAGATAATTCATCAATAATTCTTTTCGATTCTTTTAATTCATTTGATAACTTTTCATGATTTGTGCTTAATTTATCAGACGTTAGTAGTTTTGACTTAAACTCTTGTAAAGTCATATCTAAATTAGAATTAATCAATTTCAATTCATTAACCTCTTCAAGTAGCTTGATGTTTTCAATTGTCAAAGACTCAATAGATCCAGATTTGATTGATCTTTTATGGATCTCAAGTTCTTTATTTAAAACATTTAATTGTATCATGAATTGATAATTAGATTCTTTCAAATCAACTATCTCTTGGTTTAGTATTTCATTATGTTCTTCCAGAGTTTCTTTATCAATTTTTGATAATTCTAACTCTTCATTCAAATCATTGACTTTTTTGTTCAAGGATTGGATTTCTAGATGCATTGATTTGGTTTTAAGTTGTAATTTGTCAACGATCCCTGATAATTTGGCATTATTATTACCGTTGGTACCCACATCATTTGACACTAAAGCATTTTCTCTAACGAAGACCCCATGATTATCAGCACAACTGAAATATTGAACACCGTTAACAGAACCATTATTCTTACCGTCAGCTGACTTCAGCTCAACACCAACCCAGACACCAGCAGCAAATTGAGTCTCCCCGACAAACCGCACAACACCGTCGATATTCTTGAACTTCACAGCGTCTCCAACCAACATTTCAAATCATCAACGTATAAATTTTGTTTGTGTTTACGGACGATAAAAAAATTAGAAATTTAACGCGTAATAAATTTTAATAAACAAAACAAATCATCACAAAGAATGAACAACCTGAGAAACACACACGCTCGTGCTCCTTCGCAGTTGCAGCGTGAACTTTTGGAGGAGCAGAAACAGGAGATCCGTGAGGCTTTCAACCTTTTCGATATGAATAACGATGGATATTTGGATTATCATGAATTGAAAGTCGCAATCAGAGCTTTGGGCTTCGAATACACCAAACAACAAACAATTGATCTGATTCATGAATACGACCGTGATGGCCGTTCCTTGATGCATTATGAAGACTTCTTTGCTGTTATGGGAGCAAAGGTCTTGGAAAGAGATCCATTGGATGAAATCCGTAGAGCTTTCAAGTTGTTCGATGATGATGGTACTGGTAAGATAAGTCTAAGAAACTTACGTCGTGTGGCGAAGGAACTAGGAGAGAATTTAAGTGACGAAGAGTTACGTGCTATGATTGATGAATTTGATTTGGATAATGATGGAGAGAGTGAGTGTTTAGTGTTATTCCGTCTTTCTTTTTTGACGTTTGAAGAGAACTTATTATACTAACTATTTTAAACAGTCAATGAAGAGGAGTTTATTGCTATTTGTACTGAGAATTAGATGGTTATGGTGCTGATATTAGAAGGTTACTGGATATCGTGTGTGTCATGTGACCTGATGTAGAAAGCTGAATTAGGTGATAATCGCTAGTTTGAGGAAAGAATAAAAGGTATTATTATAATGAAACTATAGATTAATGCTAATTGTAACAACAATCACTAGCATAACCCACAATTCTCTCTACTAATCACTTACTTTTACCTCGTTTCCCATACTAAAAATTCAGGTCACCCTACTCTTCACTTACAAAATTCGCGACTTTCCGACTTAAAAAAAAGTGAAAAGTTTGTTGAAAGAAAGAAATAAATGAAGAAATCTCCAAAATCCAAACAATTTGAAGAATGTCCTGGCTATCGAAAGCAGGTGATCGTTTCCTTCTGGACTTCAAGAAAGTCCCTAGACACAGATTAGGAAAATACCTGAAAATACAGGAGCTTACACAACCAAAATTCATTAGACCACAAGTCCCAGTTGATTTAAAATCTGATGGTGCTATCCCAACTGATTTCAGTAAACTGAAGTTCTTAGTCGGTGACAGAGTCATAATAGTCGAAGGTGAGAAGAAAGGAAACATCTGTAAAGTTTCCCGTCTTTCAGAACATGGAGGTTACGTATTGGATGAAAATGGACCAACAGACACTGTTGTGGTACCAAAACAATTTTTCAGTGAAGGTCAAACTTCTCACGTTGTCACTTTCCCAAAAGCCGTCACTCAAGACAAGATCAGATTAGTTGCTGAAATTGAAGATGAAGTTACAAAAGAATTGAAAACAGTTGCCATTGACCATTTAAATTTTAAAACTGGTACATATTTCGATGAAGATTATCATAAAGTTCTTCCATATAGAACTGTGTATGGCCAACCAGACTTAGTCATTCCGTGGCCTAGACCAGAACCAAAGGAAGATGGTCCGTTATGCACAGAAGTTGCCACCGTACGTGAACGTTCATACTTTGTTGAAAGTGTTGTCAGAGACTCCATTCCAGAAGGTGCATTGTTAACAATCAGAAATCCAAAATCCAGACATAGAAGTGCCAAATTGACTAGAACACAAGTTAAGAAGTTGACTCCTCCAGAAATGCCATTAACAGAAACAAAGAAGGCATTCTTAGAAGAAAGAAAGGCTTTGAAATTGAGATCCAAGGTCAACATCACCGACGAAATGAAGAGCTTCTTGGGTAAAAAGATCAGGGAGCATGAGCTTGTGAAGCAACATCAGCTCCAACAAGCTAAATTGTAAATAAGTGTAAATAAATGAAAATATAAAGAGAATTATACTATTTTGTAGTACTAATATTTGAATCTGTGTATCCCGGAAAAGAAAAATTTACTTCATCTCATCTTAAGGATTTAATTATCAAATTGTGTTAACAAAAGTCATGTACGACCCTTCAACTGGGCCCTACTACAATCCTCAGGCTGATCGTCGTGTTGTGCTTATAACTGGTGGGAACAGTGGTATCGGATTTTACACCGTTCTTCATCTATACCTTCATGGTTTCATAGTTTATATTGGTGGTAGAAACAAATCAAGAGTGGATAAATCCATCAAAGAGATCAAAAAGGAAGCTACGAGAAGAATGGGTGAAGGTATAGAGTCAACATTGGCTGATAGACAGTATTTTGGGGAATTAAAATATCTTGAAATAGATTTATTGGATCTAAATAGTGTTAATCTAGCTACTCAGATATTCAAAGCAAATGAAAGAAAATTAGATTTATTAATTTTGAATGCTGGTGTTGGTGCCTTGCCTTATGCTGTTACTAAAGACGGGTTTGAAATTCAATTCCAGACGAATTACGTTTCACAATTCTTACTGACTTTGAACTTATTGAAAATTTGTGATTCAAGTTGTAGAATCATTTATGTTTCATCTATAGCCAGTTTTTTGGAATTCTTTCAATTTAAAAGAGATTGGAAATTTAATCTAAAACCAAATTTCATATTTACTTGGTTTAGATATTCAATGTCTAAAAATTCAGGCATTCAATTGATTAAATTCTTATCGATAACAAAACCAAATTTGAAATATTATTCATTACATCCAGGGTTTGTAATGAATACAAATTTTTTCTCGTATTGGACAAGAATCCCAATCTTTGGAATTTGTTTCTGGTTCTTCTTTCAAATATTTGGTTTCTTTGCAGGTTGCTCTAATGAGGAAGGTTCTTATTCAACATTAAAATGTGCTCTTTCAGACGATGTATTATTAGAGGAAAATGGTAGTTATTTCACCAGTGGTGGTGTTCTTTCAAGACCAGGTAGGTTAGCTAATGATTTAAATAGTATCACTTATAACTATATCTGGACTTTAAAAGAATTGAAGAAAAGAGGGTATGACTTAGAGTAATGAATTTGGCTTAATTTGGTTTTGGTTTTTTAATATTTTGGAGTTTTTTCGTTTTGTTTTATACAAATATTGGCATTTTATTTATTTTATAGCATTTATTAATATAAGAAATTTAAGTAATCAAAATAATACAGTTAATTTTATCTACAATCTATCTTTAGCTTTATTTATTGATTTAATTCTATTTACTTAAAAAAACACAAAGAAACTCCATCGATTATTTATAATAATTTAAATTTATTCAATGTTTTCAATTAAAATACCTGGTTGACCAGGAACTGCAGCATCAATAATTTTACCAGTTAAAGTAATTGGAATTTCTTCACCTGAGAAAATATCTGTACCAACTTTAGCACCATTTTTGAAATGAATAGCTTGAACTTCTTGGATTTTAAAAGCTGAAGTAGTGTTTTTGATGAAGTCAGTTGCAACTTTAATGGTTTCAACTTCATTGAAGTTTAATTCTCTATTGAAAACAACTTCTGAAGATTCTTTAGTTAATCTTTGTTTTAAGTTAGAAATGAATGGCATTGCACGTTTCATATCTTTACCAACTTTTTCTTTAATAACTTTACTATCATCTAAAGTTTGCTTTTCAAACAGTTCACGAACTAATTCAATATAATTATTTTGCCATTCTGGGAATGATTCACAAATGAAGATAGTTAGTTTTGCAGGTTTTGTGATATCTAATTCAGTACCAGTTTTACCTTTCTTTTTCTTCAACAGACCACCTTCAGTTTCTCTAATAGATCTTGCTAAAGAACGAGTATATTCCAAAGCATTGGTGATAGCATTATCAATTGGTTTACTTGCTCTTGGGAATGAAACGTCTTGAACAGTGGTGGTGTTTCCTAAAACATCTCTCCAGATATATTCAGCGAAATGTGGAGCAATTGGAGTTAGTAATAAAGCTTGAGTTTCAATATATTTCAAGACTAAATCTTTATGCATTGCTGTTGAAACTTCACGGTAATAATCTCTAGCAGTTTGATAATCGAATAAACCATATTTCAAAGCATTTTTATAATTGGTTTTAACATAATGAGAATGAGTTTCTTCAATTAATTCGTTTAATTCATTATCAAAAGCAAAATCAAAGAAGTTGTATTCACCAGTTCTATAAGTATCAATGTTTTTAACGGTTTCTTCAGACCATTCTTTTAAAGTTGTTAATCTTAAAATTGCAGCATTAGCATTAGCTTCTTCAAAGTTAGCATCTTCAACGGTATCACCAGCATCAGCTAAAGCAATTCTGGAAGCATCAGCACCGAATTTTTCAACAACTTGTTCTAAAGTCATGAAATTACCTGTTGATTTAGACATTTTGTTATTGTTTAATAATAAATGACCATTGACCCTAATACCACCTGGCCAGAACTTTTTTGGGAAAATAGCAGTATGCGTATAAATGAAAAAAGTTAAATGATTTGGGATTAAATCTTTACCTGAAATTGAAACGTCTAATGGATAGAAATATTCAAATTCTCTTCTTAATCTTTGTAAATGCTCAATTGGAATATCTGTTTTAACATCATCTTTTCTTAAAAAGATATAATCAAAAACTTCAGAAGTTAATTGTTCTGGATTGATACCTAATTCACCTTGTTCTCTACCATAGAAATCTTTATGCAATAAATGGGAAATGGTATAGAATGATTGATAAATAGTAGAATCTGATAATGACTCAACTAAGAAACTTTCATCCCATGGTAATTTAGTACCTAAACCATATTGTCTACAGACAGCCCAGTTCTTTAACCAGTCTAAAACAGCTTCAAATGCATTATGAGTTTCTGGAGTGAAAGTGTTCATTGAGTTCAAAGCTTCTAAAGCTTGACCTTTCCATTCTTCTTCACCATAATCCACATACCATTGATCTTCTAATGAAACAACACAAGAATCACCAGATCTTGACATAACAACACTTTCTGGTTCGTTGTAAACGAAAGCATCACCAGAAGCAATTAAATCAGTTTTAACCTTTGGTTTAGCAATTTCAACTTTTTCACCTTTATATTTACCCATGGTGACAATACCGTTATAAAAACCTTCTTTGTAAGCAGCTTCTTTAGCTTTGGCTAATTGAACAGCATCTTTTGGAGATTGAATTTTTAATTCTTTAACTAAAGCTTCAGCAGTTAAATCACCATATTTATCAGTATGAATAATTGCAACAGGGTCTTTAACCCAATCTTTTTCAACTTTGTAATATTCTGGTTTGTTTTGTAAATCTTTTGTGGTGATGTAATCATCTGGAGAATCAGATGGAACACAAGTAACAACACCAGTACCTTTGGTAGCTAAAACGGTTTCCATTGGTAAGACTCTTAATTCTTCATAAACAGATAATGGAGCTTTGATTTTAGAACCAATTAATTTAGAACCATTAACCGTGACAACTGGTTTATATTCACCTCTAACTGGGGTAATTTTTTGGAAAGACATGTTTTTATAAGCACGTTCAGTGGTAATATAATATTCATTACCATTATCAAAAATACCATAATCAATTTTTGGAGAAACAAAACAACAAGTTTGACCATACATAGTTTCGGGTCTTAAAGTAGCAGCGACTAAATAGACTTTTTTAGATTTATCTAATGATTCAACAACTGATTCATCAGCAAATTCTGTAATTTGAATTTTGATACCAACATATTCTTGTGGAGTAACACCTTCACCAGATTGTCTATCATGATCCATACATGGCTGACCATCTTTTTCGGAATAAATGGTATATCTTTCACCGAATTTAATTCTACCAATGTCTTTTAATCTTTGAATGTGCCATCTAACGAATTGATCGTAATAAGGATTTAAATCAGTGGTGATCATTGAACGTCTCCAATCAATTCTTGCACCAAAACTGTTACAATCATTTTGACATAAAGGTGGGAAGTATTCTAACCAATATTCTGGATCAGCAAATTTATATAATTCTTCTCTTGGAATACCTAATTGTAGCATGATTTCAAATTGATATTTACCACGACCTTGTTTAGCAGCAGCTTTTGATTTTTTAGCTTTGAATTTAGAAGGATCTTCTTTCACAGCTTCAACTTTTGCAGTTTCTTCGACTTCTTCTTCTTCTTCTGGGACATTTGAATAATCTTTACCGAACATTTCAGCTTCTCTTGTTAATTTATCAGCACAGGCTCTAATTGGCATACCAGTACAATGGAAACCTAATGGGAATAAAGCACGTTTACCCTTCATTCTTTCGAAACCGATAGAGTATTCAACTTTAGATAAAGTGAAACAATGACCAGCGTGTAAAACACCATTCATGTATGGATAAGCCATTGAAGACATGAATTTTGGATATTTAGCGTGAATATCATCGGTGTTTGCATCATCTGGGAATTCATCTAAAGCAGGGGCATCAAATTCGAATAATTTATCATCAGCCCAAATCTTTTGATATTTTTTTTCAATTTCAATTAAAGCATCTCTTCTTGAGGTCTTTATTGTTAGTTAGTAAAACAGTGAAAAAAACAATGAAAAGAGAAATAAGTGCTTCATATCGTAGTTTCAGGGCCACCAAGTTAGATGAACGTGTATAAGCACTGTTTGTAGACTGCTGGTACTCACGTTCTCAAGGACGATGGTATTTGACATTGTTGATTGATAACGAGATTGGTTGTAGAAATTTTATTTGTTGAGAGAAGATGATTTCCATCAAATTTTGGCTTTTCAGCAAAACAAAGTCACCCTACCGAGAGTTTTCAGTGAGAACTGTGGAACAGAAGCGAGAAGAAAGAAGCTATTACTGTCTAATGGGGTGCAATGACTCTCTGGTGTCTAGAATGAATGCTTTCTTGTATTAAAATTTAATTACGGTCAAATAATCCATCGTCTTCGAATTCATCATCGTAATCTTCCTCGAAACTTTCATCGTCTTCTGAGTCATATTCAGAATCATCGGTAGAGTCCATGTCCATACCTTGTCCTTCAATGAATAGATTAGTCAACGTTTCACCCTTGATTTGTGATCCCTTTTGAACGGTGTATCCACCTTCAATGTTACAATTGGTCAATCTTGCCTTACTATGGATCTTAGCTCCAGCACCAATTATACAGTTCTCTAAAACAACATCATCTTCCAATGTGATATTGTCAAGTAAAACACAGCCAGTCAGACGACAACGACTACCAACTCTACAGTTGTTACCCACAACAGCTTTCTTCACACTGGTGCGTTCGCCTAATGTGGTGTCTTCACCAACAACAGAATCAACACCAACAGTAGCTGCACCCTTTTCTTTAGCTTGAACATTATTTGATTGAGCTTGATCTTTAGCTTTTAATTTCATGACGTAACGATTAGCTTCCATGAAAGCTGGGATGTTATCAGCTCTAATGAAACTACATTCATTTGGTAAATTGAATATTCTAATGGTACCTTTTTTATCTGAATGTTTCCAAGAACGACGAGCTAAATCTCTCAGTATTTTAGTAGCTGATCTATTCTTATAATCATTGAATTCTTCTTTTATAACTTTCAAACTTTCTTGACTTAAGATGTAAATAAATGAATCTAATAATTTAGTGGAAACTTTAGTATGTGGGAATTTCCAAACCATTTGAGTTCTTAATTCTAATGATTTAGTGATTTCAACGGAATCTTTTGAGTAGATGTCTAAAAGATGGTCATCATCTGAATAAACTGTGTAATAATGTGTTAAATTCTTCTTATCTATGCTTTCATATTTGTTATAATAATGAACTGACATGGCTATGTCATCATCATCTCTGTTTCTATATTCTTCAATCAGAACTTCCAAAGGTAAATCAGTAATGAAATCGCATGGTAGGAAAATGAGATCTTTACCTGATTCGTTTGAAATGAAGTTAGTTAAAACTGCACCAGTGTGATCTTGATCAAATTTAAAAATATTGATGGGACTTATATCGATTATTTCCTTAGATCTTTTCTTTTTGTAGGCATCAACGACATCTGAAATATCCGAAAAGTCATCAGAGTGGGCAATAACACTTATTTGAGCAAATGGAGCACGATCACACCATTCTAAGACAAATTCAACCATTGGTTTATTACCAATTGGTAATAATGCTTTAGTGATACCAGTTCCTCTGACGTTGGAGAAAGGGTCTAAACCTGAGCCATTCCCACAAAATATGACACCGTGGAACTCCATTCTGCGATTCTGTGGACAGTTTAATAGAATTGAGGCCTGAAATTCAACAAAAATCTTCAAATTAAACAAAACTTGAATAAAATTTCCTGAATTTCCTCCAAACAAAAATTGAATTGAAAATATGACTTCCGGTTACAATTTTCCCGGAATTGCGAAACATCAAAATCGATTCAACTTTCGCCACTTTAAAACCAAACAGAACCAAAACAGATTCAATTGACGAAATGAGCGAAGAAAACGATCCTCTTTTACAGGCCTTGAACGAAGAAACTGGCAATGCTCAACCACAAGAAGAACAAGAACAGCCACCACAGCAATCTCCTGAGGAAATCGCAAGAGAGAAATCACTAACTAAATTTAAAAACAAGCTTACAGAACACAGAGGATGGGATGCCCGTTTAAAGGAATTGAGACTAAGCATACGAGACCTAGGGAAGGACTTTGATAAGACTGAAGACGATATCAAAGCTTTGCAAAGTATCGGTCAATTGGTCGGTGAAGTCTTGAAACAATTAGATGATGAAAGATTTATTGTTAAAACTTCTTCAGGTCCAAGATACATTGTCAACTGTAGAAATTCAATCAAGAAAGAGAACTTGAAACAAGGGATCAGAGTTGCTTTAGATATGACCACTTTAACAATCATGAGAATTTTACCAAGGGAGGTTGATCCATTAGTTTATAATATGACTACATTCAAGCAAGATGAAGTTAATTTCAGTACTGTTGGTGGTTTGAATGAACAAATTAGAGAATTAAGAGAAGTTATAGAACTACCATTGAAAAATCCAGAATTATTCCAAAGAGTGGGTATCAAACCTCCAAAGGGTGTTTTATTATATGGTCCACCTGGTACTGGGAAAACATTATTAGCTAAAGCAGTTGCAGCAACAATTGGTGCTAATTTCATCTTCTCTCCAGCTTCTGCCATTGTTGATAAATATATTGGTGAATCTGCTAGATTAATTAGAGAAATGTTCAGTTATGCAAAGGAGCATGAACCTTGTATTATATTTATGGATGAAATTGATGCTATTGGTGGTCGTCGTTTTTCAGAAGGTACTTCAGCTGATCGTGAAATTCAAAGAACTTTAATGGAATTATTGAATCAAATGGATGGGTTCGATTATTTAGGACAAACAAAAGTTATCATGGCTACAAATAGACCAGATACGTTAGATCCTGCATTATTAAGAGCTGGTAGATTAGATAGAAAAATCGAAATTCCATTGCCAAATGAAGCTGGTAGATTAGAAGTGTTTAAAATTCATACATCAAAGATTTCCAAACAGGGTGAATTTGATTTTGAAGCTGTTGTTAAAATGAGTGATGGATTCAATGGTGCTGATATTAGAAATGTGGTCACTGAAGCTGGTTTCTTCGCAATTAGAGCTGATCGTGATTATATCATTCAAAATGATTTATTAAAGGCTGTTAGAAAAGTCGCTGAAGTAAAAAAATTAGAAGGTAAATTAGAATATCAAAAATTATAAGAGCTTCATTAATATTAATTTCATATCAAAATAAATAAATTGCATAGAGTTTATATCATCAATCAATTTCAATGACTTCAATTTCTTCAAGTGTAGTTGTCTTATTATATATCTTATCAAATTCCACTGCCAAATGTTTCTTCAATTTAGCAAACTGATTATTGAAATTATGTTGACAAAATCCACAAATCAGATCATCTTTATTGCAATGATGTTCCATTTCCATTTTATTCAATCTTTTATCATCTGGCTTTAACGGTAAATCATCGAAATTAACAAAAAACTCAGTATTAAATGAATTATAATGACGTTTATTCTTCATTCTTTCAGAATATAAATCCTTTGTTATGAAATGAATATGAACGTTATTCAAAGATGGGACAGCATGACATCCAATTTTAATCAAGTCTTCATCATCAATCACTTCATAACCTTTCTTACTGATCTCCTCCATCATGAGCTCCTTGATCATGGGGATCAGATCATAAATTCTATTTCTAGTTGATTCATCCTTGAACGCGTTTGTTAATGGATTTTGATGAGTTATGAGTGCATCTTTGGGTAGTAATAACATATGAACTAATGCTTTTGGATATCCATCATTGATGAGCACAAAGTGTTCATCTTGCCAAATTATGCCGAGTCCCTTCTCCGTGTTATCTGCTGTGATGTATTTCGCTAGTGCGTATTTGTATGACATGATTATTCAATAAGATTTAAACCATTTGCATCGGTGTTGATAATTTTGTTTTAAAATTAATTTACGCGATAAGATCATGTAATGAAAATATTGATTAACATCTATATATATCCTTATATCCTTCAATTGGAACCCGTACCGTCTAAAACAACGAGGAATCCACCCACCAAGTGTAGAGAGCCACAAACGAAAACATCAATCTCTCCCTTTTCACTCAATTCTCTAATCAATTTAACAGTTGTTTCAATATCACCTAAAACATGTCTATTTGAATCAGAATCTAATTTACTCCAATGATCAGATAATAAGTTTTGAATTTCTAATTTATCAACTGCCTCTTTAGATGTATTCATACTGACTAAATCTGCAGAGTAATCTCCTGAAGACCAAGTCACATTAGTCGTGAAGAAAACATCACTGAAATGTGCGCCAACACCTTCATATAATTTTGAGATTAAGCCTGCTGCATCTCTTGTTTGTTGATTGAATAATAATACACGAGGTTTATCTGAGATTTGTTGTTTAAACCATTTGGATGATGCTTCGATACTTTCATTGGTATGAGCTCCATCAATATACCATGTAACTTTACCATCTTTTATTATCTGACATCTTCCAGGCCATTCGGTTTCCTTTAGACCTTTAATCAATTTAGATTCAACTGGTGTTATACCTAATTTCAACAGATGTTCATTTGATAATTCAATTGCTAATGCAGCATTTTGTTTTTGGAAATCTCCAGAGATACCTAGTTCATATCCATCAGCTTTAGATTCATCGACAATGACTAATTCATTACCCTTTTCAGCAGCTCTTTCTTTTAGTACTTTCAAAGCAGGTTCAAGTTGATTGACAGTTAAGGATTTGGCACTGCTCTTGTAAATACCACCTTTATTCCATGCGATTTCTTCAATGGTATTACCTAACATAAATGTATGGTCAATACCTAATACAGAAACACCAGTTGCAGTTGGATTTTGAACGATATTAGTTGAATCATATTCACCACCAACCCCAACTTCATAGATAGCAGTATCAACTCCTTCTTTCATGAAGACATGGAATGACAAAATGGTTAAATACTTGAAATAAGCAGGTTTCATGCCTTTATCCATATGTGGGAAAACTGTTGAATCAGATTCTGAATTATTTAAATTGTCCCAAACTTCAAAGAAATATCTAGCAAATTTATCTTCCTCGATTGGTTCACCATTGATTCTGATTCTTTCTCTAACTGACTTCAAATGTGGTGAAGTGTATAACCCAATCTTTTTAATCTCAGGTGAATATTGCTTTAAGATTGATTGAGTAAAAGCACATGTAGAACCTTTACCCTTTGTACCAGTGACATGAATAATGTTCAGTCTATCAAAGTCGGTGGCATTATAGCCTATTCTTCTTGTCCATTCGTGCATCTCTGGCATTGCTAGTGCATTTTTCTTCGTCCCCAACTTTCTAATGGCTTCAATAGTTGCAAAATTTGATTGTAGTGAGTTCAATGCATTAATGGCATCCTACAAAAAAATCGTTAGTAATAGTAAAACTTGGAGAATGTGGATGGAACTCACGGCATAAGTTCGACGCATCTCAGTATTGTTGGAATCTTGCAAGGACATTCAAATCAGGCTCAATATTACTCCAATTAGGAGGCCTAAAAGCGTCAATGTAAAAGATTTCAGATTTCAGAAATGATGACTAAGTAACCAACTAGAGTAGAGCATTACCGCGAGTCCGTTTTCGCGGGTGGACTTCCGGACTTCAGAAAGTCCGGACTTTCAAAGTCCAGGACTTCAGAGATTTTTTGGATTTTGGACTTTGGATGTTCACCATATTTTGGTTTCAGGTTCGATTCTGCTCTGCGACCTAATTATTTTTAAGAAATAAATATAGTTAATTAGTAGAGAGATAACTAAACTGTAAGAATATCTCCATTCTTGTTTACAGTAATCTATATCCAATTTATCTTAAGAATCAGTTGCAATGAAGTAATGTGTGCTATCAAGAATTAAACATGGGATACATGTTTTGATAAGTATAAATTTATCAATCTTAGATTGAGATTCAGCTTTGTGCCACCTCTGATCTGTTAAATTTTAATTCTTCGATTTGCTTGCTTTCAAGCTCTTCTGGCTTACATTCCATATCAATCAAGGTGAGTTGAAGGGCTTCAACTTTTCACAGAATTAACCATTATTATTTACAACTTTTGGTGTATGCTTATTGACTTCCGGTCTTCTTAACTATGTAAGTCATGTGACTAGGTCGGAATTGGATACTGGACTTTCTCGGACTTCCGGACTTTACTGGACTCTCCCATAGTTAAGAAGAAAGTCCGGACTTCAGAGTCCAGAGTCCAGGCAAAAATGACTCCCTGTAATCCTCTATAACCAACATTATATTATGTCAGCAAATTTCACATTTCACATTTCACATTTTATTATGTATTCACTTCTGAATTGCAACTGAGCTTCATGTCCACAAAGTCGCAGCTTGTGGCAAAGATCCTAGAAGGACTCAATGAGTCTCAGAGGAAGGCTGTCACGGCTCCTCTTAAAGGCCAACTGCAAGTGGTGGCTGGTCCAGGAACTGGTAAAACAAAGGTATTAACTTCAAGAGTTGCTTACTTGATCCTTGTTTATGAAATAAATCCAGAGGCTATAGTTGTTACCACATTTACTAAAAAGGCATCTGAAGAATTGAAAGAAAGAATACAGAAGCTGCTTCCCAAAATTGATCTTTGGAAAATGTGGATTGGGTCGTTCCATAGTATTAGTATCAAAATCATAAGAAGATATGGAAGGTTATTGCCAGAAATTCCTTCTAATATTCTTCAAAAGTCAAATTTCATCATGAAAGATTCAGAGATTACCAACAAACTTAAAAAAATCATCAAAACTAATGATGATGCTTTACAGTTTATAGTAAGGACACGATTACCTCATGAAAAGGATATTAAATTTAGTAGAATTGGGGAGGAAGAAATCCAACCAGATATAGCAAAAAATGAGATTAGCAGATTGAAATCTAAAGGAATATCTGCCAAAGATTATAAAGCAGATCCTAAACATAATCGTTGTTTGCTAATGATTTATGAAGGATATGAAGCCGAAAAGGAAGAAGTTGGACTATTTGATTTTGATGATGTATTAATACATGCCCATTCAATACTTTCAAAACACAAATGTTTGACAACTATAGAGCATTTATTCGTTGATGAACTTCAAGATACGAATCAAATCCAACTTGAATTGGTTCGTGATTTTGCTACACAAAATGTTAACCGCCAAAATAATATAACTGTTGTTGGTGATCCAGATCAAAGTATTTATGGCTTTAGATCAGCTGTTGCAGAAACGTTTGAAATATTCAGAGAAAGGTATCCAGATTGTTATGTAACACACTTGAAAGAAAGTTACCGCTCAACTCAACCAGTGATTGATTTTAGTGAATCTATTATGAAACAACAAAGAGGAAGACAATCAATAAACTTGAAAACTCATTCAGATTCCACTTTTAGACCAGTTTATGTGAAGCTTGAAGATGATGTAAAAGAAGCCAAAATGATTGCACAAGAAATTCTCCACTTGAAGTCACTTCCAGGTGTTTATAAATTTTCAGATTTTGCTATACTTCTTAGAGCACATTATTTATCCAAAACTATAGAGAAAGAACTCATCAAATACAGAATTCCTTATGATATACAAGGTGAAACTCATACATTTTGGAAAAGAAAGGAAGTTTGTTTATTAATTGATTTTTTCAGAATATTTGCTTATGATGATGATGTTCCTGCAATAGTGAGAGTTTTCAATTCATTTATCTCTTCTTCTACACCAAACGATGAAAAATTATTATATGAGTTTCTTGAATCTAAATATGAACAAGGTTGTATTCCGATTGAAGCTCTAGTGTATTTACAAATGGAAAGATATGAAATTGAAGGAAAGATCAACGGTATAACAAAACTTAAAGGTATTTTAAATAAAATAGATAAACTTTTTGAGATTTATAATAAAGGTCCTGGTGATAAAGAGGTTATTATTGAATTATTTGATGCAATTTTAAAATTAGATCAATTTCAATCCATTTTTAAAGTAAAAGAAAGTGGTAAAGGAAATTTAGACGAAATAAAACAGCTAATTATTGATTTTGTTGCTGAAAAGTTTGATAATTTCATCTCAGTTAGTGGCCAAATTAATGCTGAAGAAGGTAATTATTTACCTAAAGGTAATAACATCACAAAAGAATCGTTTTTAGAAACCTTTCTTAGATCTATTGACTTTTATATTACTACTAAGACCAATAAGGAAACTGAAATTGATGTTGAAGAAGGTAAAGTGGTAATTTCAACAATCCATTCAGCTAAGGGCCTTGAATGGTCAGTTGTGTTTGTTCCGTCCTTAATTGTTGGGATTTGTCCATATATGAAAGCAACAGATACATTTGAAAACTTACCTGAAGAAAGAAGAGTTCTGTATGTTGGAACTACAAGAACTAAACACTTACTTTATGTTAGTTATAGGGGAGATGAATCAGAACGAAACAAAGTGTCTCAATTTTTAACACCAGAGGTGGTTGGATCTAGTCCTTCTTATCAAGGCGCTTTCAAAGATCAGGAATCATTAAAGCAACTATATAGATGCTGCAATAAAGATTGTCCTGATGAGTCTGTTTTACAACCAATTATAGACAGTTACAAACTCATTTCAGATTCTAGAGAACATGATGGATTTAACAAAGATGAAAATCAAGATAATTCCCCAAACTACAGATATTGGCCAAACGTCAAAGAAGAAGAGCCTGGTATAGATAGAGTAATAATATTACTCCTTCAACTCCATTTTTGGCTCCAGAAACAAAGTTGACACGTACTGCAAATTTTTTTGATAGGTATGGGAAAAGAAGGAAACTCGGAATAGCCACAAGAAGTATTCCACGAGCACCCTAGTAAAGTAATAATGAATAATGAATAGATTATAATAATGGACAGTGGTTTGATATTTTATATTGGTCTAAAATTTAGACTCTAATGTCAATCATCAAATGTAGCTATATAAGTTATAAAAAGATGGAAATTTTGAACTTTACACAACAAACCAGATATCAGAGAAACATCTAAATTACCTAAAGGCTGAAGGCTGACACTTTCACCAACCTTATTTTTCAGCTCAAAGCGTTAGCTTTTAATTGCGGATTTAATCGGATTTAAGTTGATCTCAGATTTATTTCGTTTTAGTCTGAATTTCTGTGACAGTATTTTCGACTCTCCAATCAAACTTCCAGTAAAGCCATCAAGTAAATAACAAAGATAATTTATAATAACCATATAATCATCATTAGTTTTCTATACCTCAAATTTTAGTAGACATTATCAATACTGGTAATTTACAAAAATCTCATATATTTATTTGGAAATTAGTACAATCTGCCAATACATAACGTTTACTTGACACAGCTACAAAACGAACAAAACAACAAATTATAAATTAAATTAATCTACCAACCTCAAGTTGAAGCATCATTATCGAGTATCAACTAAAGTTTATTTAAATGGAACAAATCTTTTGATGGTGTTCATGAATCCATTTGGCTCATCTGATTTTTCATCAATTGCTTTGGAGTTTGGTTTAGTTACCTTAACACGATCACTCTTCTTTGGAACTCTGAACAAATAATAAAAGATACAAGCAACAACCATATCAAAGACAATATAACCTATCAAAATACCAAAATTTCTCCATCTTTGAGAGAACTTAAGCCCAACAGTTGCTAAATATGCATTTGTGGTGCTCATTGGACAGAACTCACATCTAGTAGTTGAGGAAGGGACTTTCAAATATCCATTTCCTGTTGCGTTCATCAAAGGTTCAAAATATTCTGCACAAGTTAGACCTGTCGGTGGGATAACAACAGCATATTCATTATCTGCACAGACAATATCCGTGTTACCTAAAGCATTCGATAAATATCCACTTATAAAATAGGTGAATGGCGATAGATAGTACATGAACTTCCAGAATCCAGGTAATTCATGAAGTGTCACTAAAACACCACAGAATGTCAAACCTAGAGTAAACATTAAAGAGGCAACATTACCTGCACTCTCAGCTAACTCTAATGGAGAAATGACCAAGTGAGCCAACGTACCAGCATAAACAAAGAAAGTCACGGTGAATAACCAAGCATAAGCACCACGATTGTTAACCATATCAGTTGCTTCTGCATTTTGATAAAACCCAACAGGATAGTAAAAACAAAAGAAAGCAATGGTACCAGCAATAAAGTTCCAGGGTATTTCAACAGTGATTTGAGCTAACATGAAAGCTAACCATGAAAATGTTTTAGATGGTCGTTCCCTTGTTTCATATAAATCTCTTTGTTTGACAAAATATGGTAAAATTTGTTCAACTAATGGATTGATAATAATAATGAATAAAAACAAAGCAAATGTCTGATTTTGTAGACCTTGTAAAGAACGAGGAGCTTTGAAGATGGCAAACCCAACAAATAAGGAAGATGAGATAGATAAAAACAATTTGGACCAGACAAAAATAGGAGCCCTCCAATATTGCTGGAAAACTCTTTTTGTAACAACCACATATTGTAACCATAATGGGGCAGCATATGAAGATTTATCTGTTTCTAGTTTAGGTTTTTTAACTAATTCTCTTTCCATTTCATCTAACTCTGCTAAAACAGCTTTACGTTCTTCAGAAGCTTGCCAAACTTCAAAATAATCTTGATTAGCGTGAGAACCAGGAGCGGCACCAATAACATGTAACATCCATTCAGCAGGATTAGATTCAGGTGGACACTTTGGAGCACCATGAGCTTCAAAGTAATCAATCAAAGTTTGACAGTTCTTACCCAAATCACCAAAATAAATAGTTTTACCACCACGAGCTAAAAACAATAATCTATCAAATTCTTGCATTAAGATAGCTGAAGGTTGATGGATAGTACACAAAATAGCTTGGCCATGATTAGCTAACTTTCTCATCAATTGACAAATAGACCAAGCAGTTTGAGAATCTAGACCAGAAGTAGGTTCATCTAAGAATAGTAATAATTTAGGTTTAGCAGCTAATTCAACACCAATAGTCAATCTTTTTCTTTGTTCAACATTCAAACCTTCTCCAGCAACACCAACAATAGCATCTGCATACTTCTCCATATCTAACAGAGCGATAACCTCTTCAACATATTCATCCTTTTCAGCTCTTGAAACACTAAAAGGTTGTCTTAAATAAGCAGAAAATCTTAAAGCTTCACGAACAGTGGCAGTTTCTAAATGTAAATCTTGTTGTTGAACATAACCAGTAGAACGTTGAAATGAAGAATCTCTTAAGTTCCCATTAACAAACATATTACCAGTGACAACACCCATAGTGACACGATTAGCCAAAACATCTAATAAAGTGGTCTTACCAGCACCTGAAGCACCCATTAAAGCAGTCAAAGTACCTGGTTTAACCCAACCATCAACACCAGTTAAAATCTCACGATATTCACTCTTGATCTTAATAGTATAATGAACATCTCTCCAATGGAATATGTTACCACTTCCGACGATTTTTTCACTGTTATTTCCTGTATCTGTTGATTCATCCTCATCTGTTGAACGTTGTTTTTCAGTTGGCCCATTTTCAATATCGCCAACAACAGAAGCATTTTGTTTTCTTAATTTCTTCAAAGTAGATCTTTGAAATAATAAAACTTCACCCTTTTGTTTAGATGATTCATTAAATTCTGCAAACACTAAATAACCAATTCCTAAAGCAATAGCAAATGCTAGACAAATACCCCAATTTCTCCATTTATGCTCAGGTCTATAACCATAAGCTGAAATTAGGTATGCTGTACCGCTAACTGTAGTTTCACCAGGAAGTGCACTAACTGCGTTACAAACAAATGAGTCTGGGTTTTGACCTGGAGCTAATTGATCTGGTGAAATTGGTACAAATTGAGAACATTGAAAAGTGACACCAGCAAATTCATTGATCATTAGAGAAGCAAATGCATAACCTAATGGATCAATATAATTAATCCATCTTGACCAACCCAACATATAACTAACAGGAATGGTAAATCCAACAAACATGGTCAACGCTAGTAAAACAACATGAGCAGGAACTAAAGCTTCTGGTAAAGAACGAGCAGCAGAACCAATCAATCTGAAGAAATGGGACATGGTGAAAGTAGCTGTGATATTAACCAAGAAATAAAAAAAGAAATGACCAGGGTTTCTTCTATAATGAACCATAAAATAATAAACCAAGTTAAAAAAGACAGCAGTGATTAATTTTTGAGGAATGTGAGCAATGATGGAAGCTAAAGAAGCAGCAGATGGACGATAAAGAGCATACTGCTTGTGTTTCTCAATGATAGGTCTAGCTTCAAACAAAGACATAATTTCTAAAAATGATGAAAACCCATTGAATAAAACGGCAAAGAACATTGATGAGCCTCTATGAGTAAATGATGCGGTATCAGGTTGTAAATTATAGAAAATTGATGATAGAACTAAAGCCATAATAGAATTTGCAGAAGTCTCAAAAAGATTGAAACCAAAATCATTTCTAATTCTTTGAAACTCTCTTTTTAAACAATATCTAGTTTGCATCCAGAATGAAACAGTAAATGAAGAAGTTGGTCTTAAATGTTTTGATTGTTTGGCATTATGAGCAGTTCTAATGTAATCAGTTAAATTTTCATTCTTAGTTTTAGATAATTGTGCATCAATATCATACATTAACTCTTGATATTCTTCAGATGATTTCCAGTAAGTTTCAAATTCTTGAGGAGTCTTTGGAACTTTATCCTCAAATCCCTTTTGAGCAACTCTTTCATTTGGGGATGTTACGGAAGTTAAGAAATCAGCTGTGGTTTGTCTTGCTGGACATTCATATCCCATTTTAAGGAAAAATTCTTTAGCTTTAACTGCATCACCAAAGAAAATTTGGTAACCTTCGTATAAAACAGAAACTTTATCAAATAAATCATAAGCATCTTGAGAACATTGATAGATAGCAATTAAAGCAGTAGTCTCTAAAACATCAGCTTGAGTCCTTAAAGCTCTGATAAATTCTAGTGCAGTAGCAGCATCTAAACCTCTAGTAGCATTATCCCAACATTGTAATCTAGCACCAGATAATGAAACCTCGGCAATTGAAACTCTCTTTCTTTCACCCCCTGAAACACCTCTAACCAATTCATTACCGACTTTGGTGTTTTTAGTATGAGATAAACCATAAGTAGCCATATAAACTTCAGTCAATGCATCTGCGTATTCTTCTCTTGAAACACCTGGGATTCTATTTTGAGGAGTTCTGAATTTAGCAGCTAATGATAATGTTTGCCAAACGGTTAAATGTGGGAAATGGGTATCAGTTTCGGCATTATAGACGACTTCACCCCTATAGTGCTTGCTAATATCTTTTGGAGTTAAGCCTTCATAAGATATCTCAGATTCTTCACCAATGTGGTAACCATGGGTATTTGAAGCAATTGTCTTTAATAATGTAGAGCACCCTGACCCTGGTCTACCTAAAACAACAACGACTTCACCAGGTTTAATTAAAGCATCCATAGGTTTTAAAATGTTAAATTCTTGAGCAGTTTTAGCTTCTTTTGAGCTCAAATATTCACTAGCCTTTTGTGAGATATATTTGAAAGGGGCATTTAAAACATTGGTTTGATAGTCAGCATCAGTTGCCTTACCATAAGCCCTTAAATTCTTGTAAGTTACACCTAATGAATAAGTTTGATAAAATTCAGGATCCTTATCCATAAAAGACTTAAAATTTTTAATCCAATATCTTGAATTGAATTGGTCTGAGTTTGGGTCTAACCTACTTTCTAAATCAGGGTTATTGATTGGTGAAACCCCTGGAGCAATAGTTGAAACTCTTGATAGTGTCTCCCCTGCAGCAGCTTCGAATTCTCTCTGAACTTTCTCAGATGAAGCCATTGAAGTACTAGTAAATTTTCTTGCTAATTGAATAATATTATTGTCAACTTGATCGTCATAACCTTCATAGGGAACATGGTCTTTGTCGTTGTGCTGATCTACAAGTGGAGTAGTTGAGCTGGGCCCAGCAGAAGTACTCAAAAACATTCAGTTTGATAGTGTCCTATTATCTATTATTATAAGATTTTAAGTATCAATTAAAGTAAAGAAACTGGGAATGGCAACTTTGGATATTTATAAACCCTTTCAAAATACTAATTAATAACAAACATGGCTCACTTGATGTGAAACATTGCAGAGATATGCAGATTGTCAAGAACACAATTCCAGATTATATGCAAGATATTTTATAACTACGGAAACTCGGAAATTTTGACTCAGATTTTATTCAAAAACTCACATGTATACATAATACGACTAAAGTTTGGAAGAATCGTTTGAGAACTAATTTGGCACTCGTGACTAACTTAACGTTGAGCAATGAATAGTAATATGAGCCTTTATAAGTCTTATGCCACTGGACTGACTTATAAAAGAAATCTGCCTTTGTATAAAAGCTCAACAAAATTTACTCTGCAAAAGTGGCCCCTTCTGTTTTTTTTCAATATTCCGAAGTTCGAACGTTCCGAAATTGTGAAGCTCCGCTAACAAATTTTGTGAAAACCCATACAAAATTTTAAATTTTTCACAATTTTGAATCGCCCGATTAGCGGTGACATTGAAATCTGCCTTTGAAATTTTTCATGGTGTATGGGTGTATGTACAATCATGCAGTAACATGTGAGATGATATAGTTTTGTTCCAATATTGATGCTAAATTTTAATATAAGCTGTTGAATTATTTCTATTCACCTTTCCCAGACTTGACGATATAATAATATCTTCTTTGAAGTTTCATTGAAGTGAATGAAAGGGTTACTTTGTGTTACTTTGTGTACGATAAGTTCAGAAATCAAATCACATATGGCTGCCTTTTTAGTGGTGTTATAGCTGAGTAGGTTTAACTATTTTAGTATTATTCAACAATAAAACAAAATTCACGATAGATAATGAGCATAAAAAGTTTGATTCTAGATTTCAAGTGAATTATAGGGTTTTTTGAATGGCCATGTGTGAGTTTTGGGGAATTTAACTGGCTATCTGTCATCCTAATGTCTCTCTAAAGCTACAAATCGAATTCAAACTCTCTAAATCAAAAAGATCTAAAACAATCGGAATTTTTTGATTTTCAAAAATTTATCCGCCTAAGTTCTGCCTAGAGCTCCGCCTAGAGGCGTTGATTTTTCTGCCTATAAATTGTTCAAAAGGGTTGTACCTTAAAAAATCTATAAAAACTCAAGAATCACTAAAAATCAATAATTGAATCAAAAATCTGCTATATTAATCACATGATTCACATCTAACTATGAGGAAAACTCAAAGCTCTGAATCCTAAATACACATAATACCTGAAAAGAGCTTGAAATTTCAACTTATAGGGTAGCTGAATACTCATCACTTTTTGATCCTAATTCAATATTCTTTTCGTTTCAAAAGTGCTTAGTTAAATGTGTTATTATTCTTTTTAAACTCCAAAACTTATATCACACCTTGACTGGCGACTTTACATAATAAGATAAACGTATTATCGAGTTTAAGCCCCTCTTTAGAACATTCATGGACAGTTTGGCGATTGATATAAAGCGACTGTAAACTCATCTGTATTCGAATGATGATAAATATATTATATTAGCGATTCCTGAACAGCAGTAAGCTAGCTATTGTAGATACTGTCTACTCTTAAGTTACACTATTGTATACTTAGCTTATTCACTGCCAAACAGCTAGAATTTATAAACCAGGAGATAAATATAAAGAAGCTTTGCCTAATTATTTATCTGCCATCTGTACAGTTTGCATCAGCTTGCATGGTAGTACATACACCCAGACACCATATAAAAATTCCAATTTAGGCAGATTTGTTACGTATTCCATACGAAGTTCGAACACATGACTGCTTATGTCATTATTCTAGTTACTTCCATCGAAGTCTGGAATATCAACAATAGGTGTACAAATGTTCTAGAGAATTCTATTACTCCTACACTTTGCCACCCAAAAACTACTATAAAAGGAGAACAATATTCCTTATATTGTTCCTACTTTTACTTATATAACAACGATTAACAACAACAAGAACAAGATCTTTAACACACTCATTAATTACCTTTTTACATTATTGAAATACAGATATTATTGTTTATTATTCCTTTAGACTAATATTCTAGACCTTTTATCGCGAACTACTGCACAAAGACAATCTACAGTATTAGTCCCTGTTATCAGATATAAGACTCTAGTCCCATTATTTGATACAGATTTCAATGTCACCGCCGATTAGGACGATTTTTATGCACAATGTAGGTTTATGCACTAGCTGGTTTTAAGTTTCTCAGAAAATTTCTGGAGCTCTGTCTTTTGGCTTACGTGATCATTAAAACTCTCAAATTTCAACACCACTATAAAACCTTCAAGATAAATGTACAATAATACCTACTTCTCATTAAATTACACGTAAATTTACATGAATTAAAGATACAACAGACACAAACTGACGAGGAGCGCTCAGGGTTAGTTCTAGCTCGATAACGTTGAAAATAGCTAGTATGTTTTTCACATTGATTCGAACCATCCAGACACCAAACGTTTCGCGATTTAAAAATAAACAAACGAACAACGTCAATCAACAAAATTTCTCGTACACGGTACTAGTAACTAGATATCAAGATTCCATAATATGACATCTATACAGCAAAGAATTCAAGAGAAAAGAAGAGAGCTTTCCTCTTTACAACAAGTGGAAGAACTTACAGAAAACTTATGTGCTAAACTCGAAGATATAGAAGATAAACTAAAAACTCTAACGGATGGCTCTGAAGGTATGTTTTGTTAATCCCATTCATCTTCATAAAAACGATACTAACTTCTATTTCCAGAAATCGCATTAGTCGTGTCAAATTGGACAGACATCTTGAAGTCGGTCTCCTTGGCTTCCAGTAAGTTAAAATTCCTAACTTTTGGACAATTCATAATTCTCTCTTACTAACTTAATTTTTAGTGAGTCTTGCCAATTATTCCGATTTAGATTTTGAAAATGTGCAAAATCCTCCATTACCTACACCATTAGTCAGATTGAGAATTGATTACAATGAAAATGATGTTGAGAATACTGAAGATCAAAGTTTCGGAGAACAAGGCGAAGACAATGAAGAATAGGAATTGAATCTTTGTTTTCTATAATTTGGGTATTTATTTGGTTGCATTTTGGTTGCATTATGGCGTTTAAAATATAGAGATTAATTGTGTTTTTTAAATTTATTTCATGTAGTCTACTTTTTTTTGGTTGTAATTATTTTTTTTGATTTATACTTACATCTATTGTGTTATCTTTTCCACTAATCAATTTTCTATGGTCAAAGAGTTGTAATTGATAACTTTACCAGCATTTGATTTTTCATTGGCTGTTCCAATAACACCTTTAATCAATTGATCGAAGTCTTTGTTTTCAAACAATGATAACATCTCTTTGTTTTCTCTCTCGACTTCATCTCTTAATTCATCTAATTCGATACCACCAACAAACTTAAATCTTGATAATAATTGAGAGTCATTATCAACTTTAACTAATTCTTCAACTTTAGGTAAAGGAATTTGGAAATCATTGTTAGCAATATATAATTTATCTTGGAAATAATGTAATAGTGTTCTGAATGTGTTTGTATTTTCAATCAAATTTCTAACGTAGTCATCTGATTTATTTGAAGATTGTATTATTTTAGACCAATCATCACTTAAAATAGTTCTTTTCCAAATCAATTTAGCAGTAGTGATTTTATCAGATTCTGGAATATACGATAAATTCAAAACTTTTAAAGCATAAACAAAGTTATATTTATTGCCAGTTTTAGAACCATCTAATAAGGTGAAAATATCAATCAATTCATTAACGGATAAGGTTTTATTAGATAACAATCTACCTAATGCTCTTTCAAAAGATTTTTTGAATAGTTTGTAACTTTCACTGTTATAATTAGAAGATAATAAATCTTTAACAACGGCATCAACTTGAGCAATTGGGTCATTATCCGATCTAATGAGCTCTGAGACTTGATCAAAGATTGAAGATTGTGCTTCACTAAAATCTAATTCTTCTTGAATGTCAACTAATAAGCTTTCTGTTTGTCTATCAATTTTATCAACATCTTGAACTGAAGCCAATGCTGCTAATTTTGATATACTTAATTTTAATGTTTTTTCTCTTTGAGAGTCGCTATTTTTCTGAGAGTGATTCAATAAAACTTCTGCAGCTCTTGTAAAATTATCATCAAAAATATCTTTAATCCATGAAATGTTTGAATGTTCATTTTCATCAAAGAATCTTGTTAAGTATTTACTATATTCTGGGAATCCTAACAATAAAGCTTGATATTTTTCTAATGAAATGTAATAATTGTATAATGTTGAAGCAAATTCATATCCAAATTTATTGAAATAATGTGCAAATCTCAAATTGATATTTTCAATATCTTCTTGAGTTGCAGCTAATTCACGATCTTCTTCAGAGATTTCAGCTAATGACTTCAGATCCAAATAAGTTTCACCAATTGCCAAAGCTGCACTTTTAGCATTAAATAAAACTAATGTTTTTGTCCAGAAACTTGAATTTTCTTTATAAAATGACTGTGCTGCATTAATTGAGTCTTGGAACACTCTTGTCTTTGGGCTTTGAGATTCTAACCAGATCAAAACCTGTTGTGATTGATAGAACAATAATTCTGCTAATTCAATTGCGACATTAGTTAACTCTTCATCGAGAACTTGTTGTTGATTTTGGATTGCAAATGAATGGAAAATTTGATCAATTACAACTGGAAGAGAATTTTGAGTAAACCAAAGTTCATTCTTACCAATTTGAGTACTTGATAATTTTAGAACATCATATCTAAATGATTTTTCTAATTCTAGAACTGGACTGAATATGATTGTTACTATTTGAGCAGCAGTTTTGTGTAGATCTGGAACATTGTTCAATTCTTTGAAAAATGAAACAAGAGATTTATTTAAAGAGTTCAATCCATTTAAGAAAAAACCAGTTGGGTCTGAATTTGAAACCTTTAATGATTTTTCAAATAATGAAACAATTTCGGGTTGATTATTTTCAGAAGCACCAGAAATAATCATCTCTAGACTTAAGGCAGCTGTGATTTTTTGTAAGCTTGTTAATAATTCCAAAAATACTTCATGAGAGACTTTATTTTTGAAATTTGTGATTGCAAAATATAGTAATTTTTCTAATTTCTCTTGACGTAATTTTAAATGATCTGATAATGAACTCAATCTTGGTGGTAAATATGGAGACTCTGATAATAAAACTTCTTCGGCGACTTGAATCAAATCATTTTCAATCTCAACAGGTGATATATTAATAGTTTCAGGCAAATTGAAATGAATTGGATTTTGCTTAATTTCACCATAAAATACACCTTGCTCAATATGAGATTTCAAGAATGAAGTGTTGGTTATAGGACCAGAATCATCATTTTCTTCAGATCCTAATGCTTCAATCCTAATTATACCACTTCCTGGAATGAAGACAAAAACAGATGGCAGTTGTATAATTTGATCTTTTTCTGTGTTTTTCTTAAGATTTTCAAACCCACTACCAATTATATTAACATCAGAACGGAATGACACAATGTCTTCCCATTTACGTTTCAAATTTAACGTGTGGTCTAATCTGGTGACTAATTCAGCTAAAACAACGCTATTATCAAAAACGACAAATGCAATTGAACCTGGAGATGGAACGTATAATTTTGGATATTGAATGTATGGAGTTGTGAATGTATTTAATTTATAAGCTGAAAATATTGATAAATGATTCCCATCTTTTTTGATTGTGAATAAAATATATAGAGTTTCATTAGCTCCATTTGAAACAGATGTTAATACTAAAAAGACATCATTATTATCAAAACTTGGTAATAAAGCTAAATCTAAAACTTCTAAATTATTAGCAGCTGAAGGATATAGTTCTACTATAGAGTTAGTTAACAAATGATTCAATTCACTATCGAAGATTTGTTTGGATTGACCATCACTTGAACATGAGACAATTTGGAAATCACCGCCTTTGGTAATTAATGTAACAATACGTTCACCTTGACCTAAGATAGCACCTGCTTTGATGGAAACAATTTGTCTAGAACTATCAAGAACACTACTGAAAAAACCTGTTTGTCTTTTGATAATATCAATTGTTTTGATGTTTGGTCTACCAGCAAAGTCTCTTAAACATACTAATACCACTCTACCTTGATTTGTAGTTAATAAAATACCAGCAGGTTCAATATTTTCAGCAATTGTGATGATTTCTCTATCATGTAACTTGATAATATTTTCAATACCTTTATGATGTTGTAATAATCCTATCGATGAAACAATTGCAACGTTTTCATAGAATTTAACATGTCCAGAATGTGTGTTTATTGTAACAATACCAGGTTCGGTCGATCCTGCGCTTGGTGAAACTAACAAAGCTAGAGGAGCAAACCCATTATTTGAAGGTATGCCCGGTATTTGAATTGTGGTTGGGATACTATCAACTGCGTTATAGTTCCAAGTGAAGACATTCTCACCAGCTGTTAAAACACCATAACTTGATGATTCGTCAGTTGAACCATTTAAAATCTGATCTTGGTGCTCACTTGATAGAATATTTGGAGTAGCAACCATCTTAGAGACAATATATCTTGAATTTCTGGTTAGTTCTGATGAAACATTGGTGAATTGGTGATTTTTATGTTGATTTTTCAAACCATTTGATGATTGTTCTGATCTGATTTCCAGTTGATTAGTTGAACTAGAGCCACGAGCAACAAATCCATTTCCAGATTGTTTCGCTGAAAATGAAGTTCCGTTAGCCATTATTCCAGATTCTTGAACTTTCTGAGTGATTAAACAGACCAACCAATGGATAATTCAGTGAAATTTAACCAATTTAATACAATTTTGATTTGTTAATTTGTTTAGAAATGAAAGTAAAAAAATGAGATCCGGGAATCACTCGGGCTGAAGTCACGTGGAAATCACGCAACCTGTCCGAGTTCAACTTCAGCTCATCGCAGTTTTTTTTTGAAAAAAAAAATAAATTTTTCATAGAGATTAATCAGAAAGAAGTTAATCCAAATCAGATTAAAATACTCAAAAATGATTAGATCTGTGTATGTTCTTACTGGTATATCCACTATATTTCTATAGGCTTCAAGTACTAACTATAACAGTGTCCCAAAAAATGCTCGTTCCAAGAGAGTGATGAAGAATAAAGAATCAAAATTAAATGAAAATACTAAACAAGCTCTTTTCGTTCCAGGAGCTACCAGTAACAAAGCTTTACATGATATTTCAGTTGATCTAAGTGCTTTGAAGAAACCAGATATCAAAAGATTCTCTAAAAAAAATGATATAAAACCATTTGAAGATGCTTCAAACTTAGAATTCTTCAGTGAAAAAAATGATACTTCATTATTAGTCTTTACAAGTAACAATAAAAAAAGAAAAAACAATTTAACCTTTGTTAGAACTTTTGGTTATAAAATCTATGATATGATTGAATTATTAGTTTTAGAAGATTTCAAATTATTCAAAGATTTCAAGAAAAATACCGTTGATGTTGGTTTAAAACCAATGTTTACTTTTAATGGTGAAGTCTTTGATTCTCATCCAGTCTATAAACAAATTAAATCATTATTCTTAGATTTCTTCACTGGTGAAAAAACTACCCTACAGGATGTCGCAGGTTTACAACACATAATTTCAATTACTGCAAGTGATTTTGAAGAAGGTTTACCATTACCAATCGTTAACTTTAGAGTCTATAAACTACAAACTTTTAGAAGTAACCAAAAGGTTCCAAGAGTTGAATTAGCTGAGATTGGGCCAAGATTAGATTTTACCATTGGTAGATACGAATCTCCATCTCCAGAAATGGAAAAAGAAGCTATGAGAAGACCTAAACAATTGGAAGCTAAAACTGTTAAGAACGTTGAAACTGATATTGTTGGTGATAAGATCGGTAGAGTCCATGTTGGTAAACAAGATTTGAACTTATTACAAACCAGAAAGATGAAAGGTTTGAAGAAAAGATATGATCAAGTTGATGATGACTTTGATGATAAAGTTTATGAGGATGAACCAGCTGCTAAGAAAGCTAAAAATTAAGCATCTCATCTCAAAAGCATTAGGAATTAGTTAACTGTATAATAGTATTTAAAAATGAAATAATAAATTTTTGGGTTTAATAATCATCGTAAATACATTTTGTTTTAGTAATAAATTATTTCTATCGAATTAAAATACATGGCGAATATATAAATACCATCCTGTATATATAAGGATTAATCTTCTCTTTTGACAAACTTTTTAAAACACCAGAACTGAACAAAACACAAATACCCTTCTAAATAATCTAAACTGATGATCTAATGGCTTTGTTATCAATCAATCTTAATAAATTTCTTAATAACATAGCAATGGTGACTTTACCAGTCATTGGAACATATAAACTAGCTTTTTCTTTAACACTAGCATTGAAATTTCTTTCAGATGAGAAATTAACACAAACTGCACCTTCTTTAACTAGTTCATTTGGAAATTTATAAGCTGGGGATGGAACACCAGTGATGATAACATCCGCATTTTTTGCTGCCTCTTCAATAGAAATTTCAATGTCTTCAACTTTATGTCTTTTCAAATGTAGACCTTCACCTCTAGTGAATTTTTGAATGTTATCGATATCAGCAGAATAAACAACTGCACCATCATTAGCTAATAAAGCAGCAAGAGGACGCCCAACTATTTCCGATCTGTTAACAATCAATACTTGTTTACCATATAGTCTGTTACCGTAGTCTAATAAAGTGTTATAAACACCTAAATATTCAATAATTTTAACAATAGCTAATGGAGTACATGGTAATATTGATTTTTGGGTTTGAGCAGCATCCAAAAATCTAATATTATGGTACATATTCTGAATGAATTTATGATTCAAACCTTCGACATCTTTATCCATCGAGACAACTTGCTGTAAATATTGGTCTTGTCTGTCTCCAAAAACTGGGAAATAAACCATGATACCGTCAACAGTATCATCTTCATTAGCATCAATAATTGATTCTTCTAAATCTTCTTTACCAACTACTCTTAGTTCATAGGTGAAGCCTAAAGATTCAGAAGTTTTACCCGTCCAATCAGCGTACATTTGAGCAGCAGGGTCGTCGTTGGCTAAAAATCCAACTAATTTGGGAGATCTACCTAGAGCTTTAACACCATCTTCAACTTCTTTAATGAAAGGCTTAGCGATGCTTGAAGCTAAGATGGTTCTACCGACAGAAGTAGGTTGAGTTGAATCTGACATGATAACTTAGACGAATTAAATGGAAATTGTTGAAATAATCGACAAAGAATCGACAAAGAATGTTTTAAACTTGTTCAATATTATAAAATTATTCAATTCAACTAATTTTTGTGCCAAATCAATTAAATCTTAATTAAAAAAGAAACAATTTTTTTGACTCTAAAATCTGAAAAGTTCGTAACCTTTCTACATTCGGCAATTTCTTAAACTGGAATGTTTTCTGCCGTTTTCCCTTTCCGGGTGGCTTTTGATATTTCCATTTTATTTGTTTTACTGAAATTGCACCAGAACAGAAAGAATTTGGACTGAATTGAGACGCTGGGCCCTTTGATCCTTCTTGATAATTCAACTCTTCTTTGTTCTTCACCTACTCTTTGACTCTGACCCTTTTCATCCTTCAAATTTGCTGTTTTTTTGATAGGAATTAACGGTGTCTCGTTTAACTTGTACTCACTCACTAATAGCTCTCAATTGAAGTTATAATCTTGATAATGGGCAGATCCAAAAGCAAATATGATCAGCCAGTATGTTAGATTACACCCTTACAAATGCGTCTTTATATATACTAACCACTATCTCCAGGAAATGGTTCAACTTCGTACGTATTTAAATCTCATCGCATGTGACACATGATTCATACTAACTATCACTATAGAACAAAATGAATTCTTATTTGAAGAAGGTGGCGGTAAGGGTAACGCAATGCACTCTGCTCCATCTCTATTAAGGACTATATCTCATGCATTCAAAGAAAAATCTAAGAAATCAGTTGTAGCTGATGATCACATGAAGACAGTTGGTACAGGGTTTTCACATTTAGGTATAAGTAATGAATCATCAACAAGTATAAACATTCCACCAGTTTCATCAAAATCCAAAAATAAAAAGACTCATACTGCTAAATTTGAATCTCGAATATCATCACCTAGAAACTCTGGTGATTTATATACAGATCTTGATGATGATTGGGATGCAGACGTTGAACAAGGTTTAGTATCAACTGTATCAGCACCAAAGTTTTTAGAAAATAAGCCAAATAAATCGCTTGAATATCCAAAGTTAAAACATGATAATGGCTCATCAGGTATGAAAAGTCATGTTGATGGTATTGTTTCAGATCCATCTAATTCTTTATATTCTTTATATGGACCTCACATCGCTCAAGAATTCGAATCAAATAAAGAATTGGAGGAAATGAATGCATTAATTTCAAGGTTTAATAGGTTTAAAAAATTGATTCAAGAGCCAAATATTGATTTAAATAATTTAAAGAAAATTGCATGGAATGGTATACCTTATGAACTTCGACCAATCAGCTGGCAAATATTATTAGGTTACCTACCTACTAACTCAGATAGAAGAGTCGCTCAATTATCTAAAAAGAGAAAAGAGTATTTAGATGGCATTGACCAAGTTTTCAACAAAGATAAAGATCAGACAACATGGCATCAAATTGAAATTGATATTCCTAGAACTAATCCAAGAATTCCACTTTATGGATTTGAAACTACACAAAGATCTTTAGAAAGAATATTATATCTTTGGGCTGTTAGACATCCTGCATCTGGTTATGTTCAAGGTATTAATGATTTAGCAACCCCCTTTTATCAAACTTTTTTAAGTTCTTATGTTAATGTCAATGTTAAAATTGAAGAGTTTGATCCAAAAGTTGTTCCAAAAGATGTTATGGATGCCGTTGAAGCTGATACTTTTTGGTGTTTAACTAAACTATTGGAAGGTATCCAAGATAATTATATTCATGCACAACCTGGTATTCTAAGACAAGTAAGTGAATTGAAGGACTTAATTAATAGAATAGATGCTGACTTATACGCACATTTGGAAAGGGAGAATGTTGAATTCATTCAATTCTCATTTAGATGGATGAATTGTTTATTAATGAGAGAATTAAGTGTTAAAAATACAATCAGAATGTGGGATACTTACCTCTGTGAAGTCAATGGGTTTAGTGAGTTCCATGTCTATGTTTGTGCTGCATTTTTAGTTAAATGGAGTGATGAATTAAAACAAATGGAGTTTCAAGATATCATGATGTTTTTACAAAATCTCCCTACAAAAGACTGGACAACGAAAGACATTGAGCTGTTATTAAGTGAAGCTTTCATCTGGCAAAGTCTGTACAAACACGCATCCGCACACCTCAAATAATGGCACACAAAACATAATACACAATAGTTAAGGAACTTAGTACCTACACAAAATTGTAAGATAGATTTCGCGATATTTTCTTTCATGAAAATTTTACTCGATGAGCTTCGATCTTTGACACAATTTTGAATAATATAGTCCAATCGCTAACTGAACTTCTTCTATATCGATAGAAGAACTTTCCCAAACTGCTGACTATTAGGAACCTATCAATCACGGCACGGCTTTCCGTGAATACCTCCAGATCATTATATATTCCAACATCTAAACCGGTTCCTAGAAAGAAAGAACCAATTAAACCCCAACCACAAGTGATTACTGAATCAAGTATACCTAAACAAGAGGACATCACGAGACAAATTTATAGAAACAATTATCAAGATTCTCATAAACACAAACCTAAAAACCAGCGTGAAAACCACTTCCAAAATAGAGGTTTTCCAAGCGATAGAACTGAAAAAACTGTTGTGAGAATGTTTCCATTTACTGCATTAACACATCCAACTAGTGATACTAAAAAACCAGCGATCATACTACATAATGCAAGTGGTGAACGTTTTATCTTTGGTAATGTCCCTGAGGGTCTTCAAAGAACAGTTACTGAAACTAAGACTAAAATTAGTAGAGTTGATGGTATTTTCATGACTGGTGAATTAAATTGGGAAACTTTAGGTGGTTTACCTGGTTTGATTTTAACAATTAGTGATCAAGGTAAAAAGAAACTGAATTTGATTTATGGTAATAGTTATTTAGATTATGTTATTTCAACATGGAGATCTTTTGTTTTCAGATTTGGTATTAATCTTAACACTAGTATTATTGAGCATGAAGAAGTCTATAAGAATCATCTAATGGAAGTTAAATCTGTTATTTTAACACAAAATAATGAAGTTCCAGAATCCTTTAATCCAACAGTCAGTGCTAAATTGAAACATATGGTCTCAAGAATGTTTCCAATAGATGTTAAGAACACTTATACAGAAGAAGAAAATGAAAATCTTGAACAAGCACATGATCCAAAACTTTCAGATCCGTATATTCATGTCAAGTTACCAAACATTAGACCAGTTCAAACTTCAACTTGTTATTCAGTTAAAATCAATGGTGTTAGAGGTAAATTCTCTGTCGAGAAAGCTGCCGAGTTAGGTGTTCCAAATGGTCGTATTCGTGGTGATTTAGCTGCAGGTAAAGAAGTCACGTTAAAAGATGGAACTGTCATTAAACCAGATCAAGTTTTAGCAGAATCAAGGGTCTTTGATAACATTTTAATAATTGATATACCTAATGCTTCATATTTGGATTCTGCTTTGAATTATAAATGGGAAGAAAAGACAAGTTTGATCTATCATTTGTTAGGTGAGGATGTCGAACCTTTCAGTGAAAAATATCTTGAATTTATTAGATCATTTGGTGATGAATGTTCTCATAATATTTCACATCCATTATATTGTCCAGATTCAATCGTTTTTAAATCCTCAGCAAACATTACTTTAAAACTAAAATCATTACAACCAACTCATTTCAACTTACCTCGCTCTTCAAAAGCTATTAAAACTAAACCTGAAGGAATTCCAAACGTTAATATCCTTGTACAAGGCTCAACTTCAACTATTGAATGTTCAATTGCTTCAGTTAGAAATTCAGTCACATTAGATGAATCAGGAATTTCTTTGAGATTCTATGAAGATTTGGAAAAAGTTTATAATAAAGAAGTTGTGCCATTAAATTTTAGAGACTCTGCTTCAAAGAAAACCACATTAGATTTAAGTTCAGTGTGTGCTGATAAAATAAATACTGATGAATCATTGAAAGATCAAGTTGAGACTATAACTTTTGGTACAGGTAGTGCATTACCATCTAAATATAGAAATGTTGTTTCAACGTTAGTTAGATTACCTTTTAAAAATGAAGATGGCTCATATGATTTCAAATCAGTTTTATTAGACGCTGGTGAAAATACAATTGGTACAATTTATAGAACTATTGGTAAAGAAGGTGTTCCAAAATTCTTTGATGAACTAAACTTGATTTATTTAAGCCATTTACATGCTGACCATCATCTAGGTATAATATCAATCATCAAAGGGTGGTTAGAACATAATCAACATAATAATAAAAAACTTCATTTGGTTACACCTTGGCAATATAACACCTTTATTGAAGAATGGTTAAGGTTCGAAACTGGTATTAATCCGTTTAATAGATTATCTTACGTCAGTTGTGAAGAATTTTTATCAGGTAAAAGAAGATTTGAAACTACACCAATTCCATTTTCTGATTTTTTAACTGAATATGTTGAATCAAAACAATTTGCTCAACCAAATAGAGATCAAGATGCTATTGACCTATTGTTCAGAGATATAAATATCAAGAAATTCAGTACATGTCGTGCTATTCATTGTGATTGGGCTTATTGTTGTTCAATTACCTTCAAATTAAGTTCCTATGAAGATTTCAAAGTTTCATATTCTGGTGATACAAGACCGAACAGTTACATGTTTGCACAAAATATAGGTAGAGATTCCAATTTATTAATTCATGAAGCCACTTTAGAGAATGATTTATTAACAGAAGCTAAGAAGAAACGTCATTCTACAATTAATGAAGCTATTCAAATTTCAAATGAAATGAATACAGAAAAATTAATTTTAACTCATTTCAGTCAAAGATATCCAAAGTTACCTTCAATTTCAAGAGATATTAGGATCAATGCTAGATTTGCATTTGCATTTGATTCAATGATCAATAAATTCAAGGAAATTGGTGATCAAGAACAATTAATCGGTAGATTAAATAGAGCATTCATAGCTGAGAAACAACAAGCTGAAAAGGAAATGGAGAATAATTCTTAATATTATTGTACATATATTATTATTTCACGTTTATAAATAACAGAGTAAACGTTATTATAATATTTAGTTACATGTAGGTGTTTTATCTCGTTGAGATTATTATTAAATCATGTTTTTTTCATTCTCTTAAAGGGCGGAAGTTCCTTTTGAACTTGAATTAGTAGTGTCCGCAGAATCATCAATGTTCAAATTTGAGTTATAAAAAGATTCCCATAATTCAACAGCTTCTTTTTGACTTTCAATTGTACTTTCCAAAAAAATTTCGATTGAATTTCTAAAATCATGAATTTTTTGAAATTCAAAAGCTTTCAACTCTTCGATTATAACTTTTGTTATTGTTTGGTATCTTTCTTTTGTTGTTTTACTTTTAGTCTCTAAAGTGATTAATTCATTCTTTAATAACTCTAGTTTATCTGTTTGAGTTCTATTATATTGGAAATTTCTATCATAAGAACTTTGTTTTTTCTTAAAATCAGATTCGGATTTTGATAATGATAATAAGATTTTATCTCTTTGTTCGAAAACAGCTCTGATACTAGTGATGACTCTTTGATATTCATCTAATGTTGCTCCTAATGTTAACATATCTTGTAATGATAATCTATCCAATAAATCTTTGATTTTTAACTGCGTATTTGAAAACTCTTGAAATAAATCACTGGTTAATTTTGAAACTTCTAAATCTGCTAACGTAGCAATTATGTTTGAAAACTCTTCAGTCACAGTTGCTAAATCTTGTCTCTGTAAAACAACGGTTTCAAGGTTCCTTGAAAAAGCTTTAAATTCTTGATCTAATGCCTCGATATAAGATTTTTTATCTTTGAAATATTCATCAGGTTCAACAATCTTTGGAGTAAATGAAAATGCACCACCAATTGAACTTAAAAATCCTCCAGAACTATTACTACCTTCATTATAATCATTATCTGTAAAAGTGGAATTTATGCCTAATGCCTTTTCATGTTCTCTTGCCTCTGAAGAAAATCTTTCACTTTGTAGAAACATAATAAAATCAGGATCGTCTTGTAAATAAACATTTTGAGATATTTTAATCAACATTCTCTCTAATGCAAATCTTCTTCCTTCAATGAAATCTTGATTAAATCTACCAACAGCTTGCTTTTCAGGTGGTGGAGGAATGATTCTACCCGGATGTGTGTGTTGTAATTGACGGTATAACCATCTGAAATCTCTATATCTTCTTGAAACAACGGTATCTCTGTTATGTAATAATTCAGAATCCGAGTTTGTGTGGACATTGTAGACTATATGAGCACTTGTTAAGTCCCCGACTTTAGTTGGATCACCAACAGTGATATGGAATTGAGACTTTTGTTCGCTTGGAGCTTGTCTTTGGGTTTGTTCTTCTGTTTGTTCTTCTTGATGTTCTGTTTCAACATGTTTAACTGGTGATAATGGAGTTCTATTGATTCTAAATAATGGAGTCTCTGACCGTTTTACTGATTTCTCAGTTGCTGATTCTATTTTTGTTCCATCTGAAGGTCCTTCTTCATCATCTTTAGTTGTACCTAATGGACCTAATGGATCATTTGAATCTGATTTTGTTTCAGATCCAGAAGGTGATTCGGTATCTTTCTTATTACGGCGAAATCTTGGAGCTCTGTAGACATTTTGACGACGTAATCTATTAGGTGATGCTGTTTTAGAGTCAATTGATTGATCTTTGTTTCCTTCCTCGTAATTAAGTTCAACTGATGGTAATATTGAATTTTTGCTGCTTGTCTCATAAAATAATGGATCTTCCGGTTTTGGAGAGGTGATTGTTTCATTCTTGAATCCAGTGTCTTCAGTGCCTTCAGTTAAAGTTGAGAATAAATCACTTGTATCTTTTTGTTCAACAGATGGAGTTTTCGGTTGTAGATCATCTTCAAGAGGTATTTCACCGGTATTGTAACGATTTGTTTCTTCAGATTCTTCTTCGTCTTGATCATCATCGTGTTCTTGTTCGATATGATGTTGGTTTGGTGAATCATTTGAAGTTTCTTCTTCAACTTCGTCATCTTTAACAACGGTGTTTGCAAAAGTAGCAGACAATTCATTGGCGATACTTGCCTCCAAATTGCCAAATTTTGGACCTGAAGGGTTAGCGGAGAGCACATCATCCCAGTGTGATGCTTCTAGTGGATCGTGGTCGGCCATTTCGTTAAATAACCCAGCAATAAGCGTCAATTAGAGGTTAAAATATGTACTTATATGGAAGGAGGTGGTCGTGAAGAAATCCGCGAATCTGAACAATTAACTGTTAATTGTTAATTGTTAGATCGATTATGTAAACAAGCAGACTTCAAACTTCAAACTTCAAACTTCAATAACAGAGTCGAATTGAAGGATCGAAAAAATGTCTGAATTGAAGAACAGGCAGAAGAAAGGGAAGACTGGGAAGAAAGACTCGGTGACGTCTGTCATCGACGAAAAGAAGGAGCTCAAACCGAAACAAACTAGAAATTTCTCATTATGGAACGCTTGGGTAGCTGGTACGGTATTAAAGGTTTTATTATTTGACACTTATCACTCCACTGATTTCGATGTTCATAGAAACTGGCTGGCTATAACCAACAAACTACCATTGAAGGACTGGTACTTTGAAAAAACTAGTCAATGGACGTTAGATTATCCTCCATTTTTCGCATATTTTGAATGGTTCTTATCACAGTTTGTTCCAAAGATTGTACAAGATGATGGCTGTTTAGATATAGTTGAAGTTGGTCAATATGGTTGGGCAACTGTTATATTTCAAAGAAGTACGGTCATAATCACTGAAATTCTATTGTTTGCAGTTTTACAAACTTATATCAATTTAAGTGATGATAAAACATTAAGTTTCATAATTGCAAGTTCATTAGCTTTATCACCAGGTTTATTAATGGTTGATCATATTCATTTCCAATATAATGGTATGATGTTTGGTATACTAGTTGGGATCATTTTATGCGCTAAATTAAGACAAAATTATCTATTGGCTTTATTATTTGCTATTTTATTATGTTTCAAACATATCTTCTTATATTTAGCTCCAGCGATATTTGTTTATCTTTTAAGAACTGAAGTTTTAGACGCTCAACAATGGAAAACTCCAATGAAATTCATTAAATGGAAAAATTTACTCAAACTAGGTTCTATCGTTATTATTATTTTCACTATTGCATTTGCACCATTTGTTTATTATGGAGTTATACCTAATTTATTGGCAAGACTATTTCCATTTTCAAGAGGTCTAACGCATGCTTATTGGGCCCCTAATATATGGGCAATTTATTCATTTTTAGATAAAGTTTTATTAATGATCTTTAAAGTTCCATTTTTGAACAATTCAGTTTCAAGATTTAATTTGCCAATTCCATCACTCTCATCAATCAATTTGAAATTATCAGAGATTGGTAACACAGGTACAAGAGGTTTAGTCCAAGATGTATTTTTTGTGATATTACCAGATATTTCACCAAGAGTTACATTTTTATTGACTTTATTTTATGATATTTTATCAATTTTACCATTATTATACAAACCAAGTTTCAAGAGATTTATTGGATGTTTAACCTTAAACGCATATGCATCATTCTTATTTGGATGGCATGTTCATGAAAAGGCAATAATGTTAGTCATTATCCCATTCACATTTTTGATTGATGAAAAGAGATTATTAAATTGTTTTTTGATTTTGGCAAGTTCTGGATTTGTCAGTTTATTCCCATTGTTACCAAATCAAAACCTGATTAAACAATTATATACTTTTATTTGGTTTGTCATTTATTCATTATCATTCAAAGAAGTTTCAAAGACGAGTACTTCTCGAAACAGAGTTTTTTTAATTGATAGACTTTCAATAATTTATATCTTTTTATTAATTCCAATGGTTTGGATTGTTTTATTAATGGATTTATTCAAAATGAGATATTCAGTCTTACAAAAATTTGAATTTGTTGGATTAATGATATATAGTGTATATTGTGCAATTGGGGTTATTTTCAGTTGGTTTGGATTAAGTTGGTTATATTTTTTTGAAGATTCAATTTGGGAAGATTAAATCGGTCATCAAAGAAGTGTAAAGTACTAAGTGATTAGTTTCTGTATATATCATACTAATAAATAATAATGTTAAAAATGTAACCTTTTACTTTTTGGCTTGACAATTGGGACAAATCCATCTTCCTCTAGGTGCCCTGACCAAACCAACACAAGCATAATGAAACCATTCTTTGGCACAATCTTGTGCATCACACGCAACCATATCACCAAAACTTTCTCTGTTACAGATACAATATAATGGTTCGGTAGGTTCTTGTTTCTGTATAGGTTTTGATGTCTTCTTTGGAGTTGATTTTGATTTCGATTTTGGGGTTGATTTAGTTGATTTTGATGATGAGTTAGGAACTGTGATTTTAATAAGATTCTTCTTTGGGGTTTCTTTGGATATTTTATTCTTTTGTGGTGGTGTTAAGGTAGATGATGATGATTTCTTCAGACTTAATTTCAGAGTGATCTTTTTTGGATTTGGAGCTGAAGTTGAAGAAGTTCTTTTATTAGTCCTCTTTGAGTAATTAGTTAGATTATCCTGCATTTCAGTTTCATTAAGATATATTTGGTGATCATTTTCAAGTTGTTGGTGTTGGTTATCTAGTCTGAACTTAGCTAATTTGATAGATGCACTTATTGATTTGGCTTCAGCTAAAGATTCTTGTCTCAGTTTGGACAATTGTGCAGTGAGCGACAAAACGTGGTGTACTATTTCAGTTGTTTCTGCTTTGGTGGATTGAGCGTCTTGTAACCGTATAAGACTTGTGTTTAACTCATCTTTAATCTTTGTATAGTTAATGTCTAGTGTTTGGATCAGCCATAGTTTCCTTATGATTTCAGCGGGTAGATGGTCCACAAGGGAGATGAATGAAGTTCTAACATCAAACTCTGTGTTGAAAATGTCGTTCTCTGACATGAATGTGAAGTTAATTGTGTATTGATAGCACTAAAATACAGTATGAACAACCACTCAATTTGTGCTGTTTACATGTCGCGTTAATAAATTAGCCAGAAGATGTCTGGATGTTACAAATTTGCTGACCTTATTATTACGTAATGGCTTATGTCATGTTTATGTAATCCATACTCGTCCGGAAACAGAAATATTCGCGGTCAGTACTAAATTTCAGCCAATAAAAATCTCTTTAAAAAGAATCAGAAACAAAAAAATGTTTTTTCTTAACAAAATCCAAAATCTCTACAGAAATTTCATGAAGGAAAAAAAAATAAAAAAAAATTAACTCGAAAAAAATCAATAATTCTTTCTATTAAATTCTAAAAAGGTCCCCAGATCAATCCATTTTCACAATGTTCTCATCATTCAGATCCTCTGTTAGATCAAACATAGTATGTCCACTACATCCATTTCCAGCCCGTTTACTATTGTTAATCTCAATTCAATCTGCATTTTTTGTCATTTTAAGTTCCTCGAGAAAATAAGTTGTTGATAGCTCAACGATGATTGGCCAGCTAATTTCATCACATTAAAAAACATTCAAATTATACTCAAATTCATGCAATTTAGCACTCTATTGATCCCATATTCTTCACCTTTAAGCACTCCTCCACTAAGTTACTCTTTTCCCAACTTCAAAACATCAACTTATTTCAAGTAATTATATCTTTATTCTGGGTTTCAAATTGATTCATTGAGAGTATTTGATTGAATAGAGTAAACGGGCTTAACCATCAGAACTACTGTACTAACCTCCCACAGAAACATTTTTCCACTGCTGCTAAACAAGCAGAACCAACCACTTTAGCTAAAAAAGCTATCGTTGGTGGTGTTGCTGCTTCTGGTTTAACTGCTTCTTATTTATTATACGAAGATTCCATCTTTGCTGATGCTATGACCGCTGCTGAGCATGGTTTACATCCTCCAGCTTATGGCTGGTCCCACAACGGTATGTTTGATACCTTTGACCATGCTTCCATCAGAAGAGGTTACCAAGTTTATCGTGAAGTTTGTGCTGCTTGTCATTCTTTAGACAGAGTCGCTTGGAGAACTTTAGTTGGTGTCTCCCATTCAAACAGTGAAGTTAGAGCCATGGCTGAAGAATTTGAATATGATGATGAACCTGATGACCAAGGTAACCCAAGAAAGAGACCAGGTAAATTAGCTGATTACATTCCAGGTCCATATGCTAATGAACAAGCTGCTAGAGCTGCCAACCAAGGTGCTTTACCACCTGATTTATCATTAATCGTCAAAGCTAGACATGGTGCTGCCGATTATATCTTTGCCTTATTAACTGGTTACCCAGAAGAACCACCAGCAGGTGTTGTCTTACCACCAGGCTCCAACTATAACCCATACTTCCCAGGTGGTGCTATTGCTATGAGTAGAGTCTTATTCGATGATTTAGTTGAATACGAAGATGGTACCCCAGCCACCACTTCTCAAATGGCTAAAGATGTTTCAATCTTCTTAAACTGGGCTTCTGAACCAGAACATGATGAAAGAAAAAGATTAGGTTTAAAAGCTATCATTGTCTTATCTTCATTATACTTAGTTTCCATTTATGTTAAGAAATTCAAATGGGCTGGTATTAAAACCAGAAAAATTACATTCAACCCACCAAAAAATTAGAGAAATATAAATCATAAAATAGATTTGGGAAAATCTTCATAATATCATTAGATTGGTGTTTTTTTATTGTTTTTTTATTATATTGTTTTGGTTTCTATTGATTTTTGTTACTTTTTATGACAAAAATTTATATATTTAGTGATTTTTTATTGATCAGGTGAATTTTTTGAAGGAGAGAAAGAGAGAGGTTGAATTATATTCTTAAGAGAAGGGAATGAAAGTTCTTTCCTTTTAATAATTTTTCAACATCATATTTATGAAAAAGAGAGGAAGGAGAAAGAGAGAAGAAAGAAAGAAATGGTGAAATGAAATGAAGTATTTGATATTTGGCATGATAAATGTATATATTAGAGATTATTGTCCAAGAAGAAACTAACTTCTGTTTAAAGTATTATTTTAGTTATATGTACATTCTTATATATTCAATTATTTTTGTATTTGATTTGATGCCTTTTAAAGACAGATTTTGTTTTCACTTTTATTATTATATATTTGGTTATTTTTATATATCAACTGTTTGCATATAAATTATATTTTTATTAACTGAGATGTAGTGCACTTTTTAATGGATTCATTTTCAGTCTTCAGTGTTGCAAATTGACGATTTTTAATAGTAATTTTACATTAGTTTTTTGAAAAGAAAACTTTCAAGAATATTTGCATTTATGTCTCTTTGAATATATTTAAACTACACCCAATTCCACTAAAGATCATGGTTAAATCGTCAACAATCGCACCAAATCTAATAGCGAGGCTCTATGACTGTCAAGACGTTAAAACTTTGGAGTCTTTAGTAAAATCTGAAGATTTTAAACAAATTAAAGATAAATTCCAAATAATTACAGATCATAAACAGCCATTAAAATATTTCAAATTTAATACTAAAACTAAATTCAACCGTTCTTCACTAAACAGAGTTAAAGACACAGATGAAGATGGTGCTGTGTTTTACCTGATTGAGGTTCTGAATTGGGATGAATTAAACGTTGATGAATTTAAACGTAAATTCCAAAATTCTTATGGTATTATTGTATTATTATCAAAATCTCTGGAAAATGTATCATATATTGAAGATAATGACATATATGATGAATTTGAAGATGGAGATGAAGTTTTGAATGAGAATTTTAATCCAAATCATACTTTTTCCCATTTGATTGATGGTTTAAATTTAAGAGTTATAGTTTATAAAAACATTGAAGGTTTTTCAATAAAGGGTAAAATCGATCCAACGAATTTACTATTCCCAAATTTAAACAGAATTATGTTACAAAGAGTTGAGTTTGTTGATAATGAAGGTGTATTAAATGCACCAAAATTAAAAGAAGTCCTATCTACAGAATCTTCACAACAAGTTGTAAATTCATTCAATTTCGAAAAGTTATCATCTTTAGACATGACGATTGATCAATATAACGTAGATGTTGAGGAAGAAAATGATGAAAATATTAATAAAAATGAAGATCCAGTTGGGAAATTACCATATGAACTGAAGGATATAAATTCATCAAGTTTAGTTTGGGCAAATCTAAGAAATTTTTACAATATTGAGAACGTTGACTTATCAAACATTGAAAACATGTTATTATTAACAATCCCATCTCCAGTCTCTAAAGAACCATGTCAAATCAATAAAATTGAAGCACCCAAACTAAATGAACTTACAATTGAATTTTGGAATGGATTACCAAAAATTAATGAATTTAATGTCCCAAATTTAAAACATATTAGGTTAACTAATTTAATTGGTTCAAACAATGAAGATTTAACAGCATTTGAAAACGAAGATCCAACAATCTTAGATTCTTTTAGCGGTGTTAAACATTGGGAACTATATAATGCAGTTTCACTTCTTTCAAATTCCAACATCTCTAAAACTAATATAGAAACGCTAAATATTGCAACTTTTAAAGATGAAGAAGACAATCATTTATCTGCTTTGGAATTACCTAATTTGAAAATATTGAATTTAAATAGATCTAATACTAACGGTAAAGTTCCTAAGATTAATACACCAAATGTCACTAGTTTATCAATTTCATTTGATGATAGTTTTAAGAGTCTAAAGAATTTGAATAGCAAAAACTTCCCAAATTTAAAAGAACTAACCATCATTAATGCATCAAACGATAGAATCTCGGAATTAAATCAATCAACATTTGAACATCTAGAATCTTTCACTATCGTTGGGTCAATTTTTGAAAACTTTGATTTATCACTTCTGAAAAATTGGAAATTTCCAGCCCTACAATCTTTCAAATATGAAGTAAATATCAACATCCCTAAAGAATTACAACTAAATATTGATTTCCATGCTCCTATTTTACAAATGATCAAAGTTAGTTTGTTTGATAGATCATCAAATGATGATGAACTTGAAAATAATGATTCAGTTAAATCAAGATTAATCATTAATGATTTCCCAAATTTACAGAGAGTAGAATTCAAAGGTTTGAAAACTATTAAACTAACTAAAGTTAATAAATTGAGTCAACTAGTTTCATTACCAGACTCGCCTATTTTTGAAATAGTAGCAGATAATTTATCAAATTTATTAAATTTAGAATATGAATATCCAGAATCTTTAGATCCTTCTAAAATTGAAAAAATTGGCCAACTTAATAAAAATCTTAATCGAAAAGTCAATTCATTGGGAGATTTTTTGATTGAAGAAGGTGGTGAAGATTTAGATATGTCTGACGATGGAGAAGATTATGATACTTTTGATCGTGGTATGGCATTTAATGCGGATGATATAGAGGAAGAATATTAATAAACATTTTAGTTGGTTAAGTCCATTTGAGATATATATATATCCAATTAGAGTAACTTCATATCAGGAAAGCTGTATTATAAGCTCTACAGAGGTGAGTTGTGACTATAGCCAATGAAATTTTTGTACGATTTGAGTTTTTTATGTAGTTTATTTGTAAGAAAATACTAAAAGTGATAAAAACTTACTTATTTAACTTACTTATTTAGCCACTTCCGAGCAAATATTACAAATGATGGATCAATTCTAGGATTGATTAATTCTCAGGGTTTATGAAAGATGAATACTGATTAAATTAAACTTCAATACAATTCAATTCAACACCAGCTTATAGAATTCTTTTCGCACGAAAAATTTCAAATCGAATAAAAACAAAAATACATCCAATCAACACCACTCAACTCCAGTAGGAACTGTGAACACCTTCACGATTCCCAACCTTGAACCTCTTCAGTTCTCTTCCGATATGTAATAATCAAATAGTAACTAGGTACTAAATCTAATACATACTTAATTGACTCGAGTTCAGTTCGAAATTCACGTGACTTTTGAGCACTTTTTTCCATTTTAGGACGAGCACATAAAAGTTCAAGATACGATCTGATGAAACAAATTTGATTTATATATCGATATTTCCACTTTCTTTCGTCTATGTCACTTCTCAAAATTCATATCATCTTATTTAATCACTTCAGCTGTACTTGATAATCTGAGAACTCGTTGCATACAACTCAGACTATTACTATTGTTACTTTTAAAAGGTCTTTTCCTTATATACATTAATTTTTCACATCAAAAACTTCACATTCAAGATGATGATGGGTTCAGGTACCATGGAGACCATGGTGATAGCAACTTCCACTGCAATGGACATGGCTTCCTCCACTACTATGGATATGGCTTCAACTGCTACTTCAGGTATGGATATGTCAGGCTCAGGTATGGATATGTCAGGCTCAGATTCAATGGGTATGGCTATGGCTTTCACTACTAATTATAAAGGTGTTCCAGTTATTTTTGAACAATTATCAGCAAGTAGTGGTGGTAAAGCATTCGGTATATTTGTATTCTTATTCTTTTTAGGATTCTTCTTTAGAGGATTATCATTCTTTTCGGTATACGTTGAACAAAGAATTTTCACTGATAACTCATTCCATTTAGTTGATAAAATTGAATCAGCTAAATCTTCAGACGTTGAAAGTTCAGATGATGTTGGTAAGGAAACCATAAGACAAGCTCATGTTGAGCCAATGAGTAGAGATCAAGCAAGAAAACAAACTGCAGTTGGTAAATTTTTTGATTATTCAGTTACTAGTATTTATAGAGATTTTATTAGATTATTGGTAGCATTCGTTTCAGTTATGGTTGGTTATGCATTAATGTTGGCAGTTATGAGTTTTTCAGTTTTATATTTCTTCGCAGTTGTTTTAGGATTATCATTTGCTGAAATATTCTTTAGAAGATTATCTTATGCTTTAGATATAAAACCATCTGATTCAGTTTGTGAAAGTTTACATTAAGATCTTGATCGAATTAAGTTTTTGATACCATTTAATGAAGCTAATGACAAATATTTATATAGAAGAAAAATATTACATCCATTTTACATAATAAAATTTTGTACTAGTTGTCTCAAGTTTCAACCCTGGTGAGAGTTATCTACATATTTAGAAACAACTAAAAAAAGACAATGGAACTTGCAGTATAGGGTAGAGGTTATTTTGATATCGGAAACTATATTTGTACATTAATAATCAATTGAACTATTCAGATACAAAAAAAAATTCTACAGATCAAATATTAAATAATCACAATTTCATACAATTTTCATCTAAAAAGATCACTTTAGAATCTAGATCTCTAACTGATCTATCAGCTGGAAAAAAAAACAGAATGCGCCAGCCCGGAGTCGAACCGGGGGCTCAAAGATGGCAACTTTGAATTTTACCGCTAAACCACTGGCGCTTCTTTGATGTATGGATGCTTTCCATTTTTCAGCCGACTAAGTATTTACCCCCGTAATTGACAAATTAGGAAATTTTCGCGGATCGGAATTGAATAATTTTTTTATTAATTTTTTTTGGGTAAAATTCGTGGGAAATATGCTGCATTTATAGTAAAAATCTAATTACGGGTTTCAAGAAAAAGAAATAAAATGAGGGAATATTTTCAGGATTATGCCTTCTCATTGGTGGAAATTTTTACAGCTTAAAGCTTTTATGGTCTTGACTCTTGAGTATGACCTTAGTCTCTTTATCTTTATTAGGGTTGTTTCAAATTTTGTACTAAGGCTTTTGTAAGTTCTATAGCGAGATGTTAGAACGTACTACAGTCTACTTATATGTTAGTCTCTCTTAGTGTTTAATGTTTGTAGCTTCGTTTTAAGGTAACAGGTTGTTGATTTCTCACGTAAAATGAGTGGTTCTACAAGTATCATCTCTTTGAGAAATTGCCTCCTTATTGTGACACATCTGTCACTTTCTAAGAGAACCAGTGGATTCTAGAGCCGTGCCCTAAACAACAAGAAAGTGTGATAAAGAAGGACTAATATGTTTTGATTCTTGTTCTATTATTCAGAGTAAGATATTTATCCTTTTAAATTTAGTCCCGTCTTTGGAAAAACGCTATTTAAAAAATTATTAAATTTTTTTGCTTATCTAAATGATACGCATATTTTTGTTACATCTTCGCGAAATTATAAACAAACAAATATGTTTGCACTGGTTTGCAGGTAAATTTGACATTGTCAATATAGTAATGAAGTTTCATTTCTATGGCGTTTTTGGAAGGTTTACTTGAAATTTAATACTAAGTATTTCAGAATATACATCTCTTACTTTTTGCTTTATTCATGGTTTAAATCGCCCTTTTACAATCTTTCTTCATGGTGTAACTTTTTTGACATTTTAATTTATTAGCTTTTACATATCAAGAATTTTCTTCTTAACGGTCAAATGAGAGTAACCGCTTCCAAATTGCAATTACTACGCAAAATTCTTGGTTGTTCTTGAAGATAGCGTAAATAATTATATAGTACTCAAAATGAATTTTGGTATTAAAAAAATATTGAATAGTTGGAAGTTAGAACACCATTTTATTGGGTCATTTATGTAAAAGATATGTTATCGTATCTTGAAGCAAACCCACAAATTTTCAAGTTCATTTTCTCAGAAATTAACAAGAATTAGTTTGACCGATTAACTTGACAATAGTCTCGATAATCTATAATTCGATAGAGAATTTCGATTTGATGTAGAAGTTGCCCAGATTACAGTGACGTTCAATATTCTGGATTTTGATATAGAACTCTATGAAAGATTCAAAATATCCATTACTTCTGGTGATGTTGATGAAAAAATCATCAAAACAGAAATCTTTAAAATTATGTTTCTCTAGATTCTTGATTATTAAATCTGAGAAAAGAGTCCAAATATCGTGAAATTTGATGTCTACTCTAAAACATACCACTTGCTTTAAGTCCCTAGACAATAATGTACCATTCTTGAAATTTTGTAAGCAGCTTTTGACTTTTTAATTTTGACCACCTGTAGGCTGTGTCTCTCTCTATCATTTGACGGATCCCAATAAAAAATCGGGCCTTAAAAGTGAAATTAATAACAAAATAATTAATACCGACACACTAGAACAACGTTAAAACTATCTGTTACTTCTACCCCGTTGAACCCTCGCTTACCTCAATTGCCTCATCAACATGTCCACACAATCTGGGATCCAGCCAACAGAAACCTTACTATCATCTTTCAAAGACTTTATCTCTGGTAAAAAGGACATTCTAACTGCTCATATCAGTAATGAAACTGTTGAATTATCTGAAATTATTAATGAATCAACTATTAAGTCATCAATTCAATCACTTAAATCTCAATTGAGTGATTCTAAGGCACAATATATCATCATTAAGAACGAAGGACCTGAAAATTTATACACTTTTATCGCTTATGTTCCAGATTATGCTGCTGTTAAGGATAAAATGCTTTATGCTTCATCTAAGAACAATTTAATACGAAACTTTGGATCAGAATATTTCAGTAATACGTTATTCTGGAATGATGCTGATGAAGTTGATTATATCAATTGGATTCAAGCAATAAGTTCAAATGCTTCAACTATAGGATTATCAAATGAAGAAAAAGAATTAGCAAAACTTAAAGATTTGGAGTTAGATACTTTAACACATTCAACTTTAAGTAGAAAGAAATTAGTCGGTCATTCTAATGACTTCAGTTTTAAATTCCATGAAAACACTGATGATTTATCATTAAATGAAGGAGATCTACATTCTTTTAATATTAATTTAGATAAAGAAGAAATTTTTTTGACTGATTCAACCAAAATTTCAAATCCAAAGGATATAATCGGTTCAATTTCCTCAGAATACCCACAATTCAACCTTTTGAATTATAAAAACAAGAATTATTTTATATATTCTTGTCCATCTGGTTCAAAAGTTAAAGAACGTATGATTTATGCATCTAATAAATCAGGTGTAATTAATTATTTTAAAACTAAATACAATTCAATTGAAAAATCATTGGAGATTGGTGATCCAATTGAACTTGAGTTATCTGAATTTGAAATTTCTGAATCAAATGAAGATGATAAATCTAATTTAGTCTTCAGTAGACCAACAAGACCAGGTCGTAGAAGATAGATCACAAAGTTCTATATAACTATAAATGGATTAAGTACACTTAATTGAAAGATATAAATATTAAACATTTAGATTGACGTAGTTGATTTGCTTCTTGTACAGGTAACATTGATGGGGTTATCTTTCATAAATTCATAAATCTAAAATTTGTTGAGCAATTTGAATTTCAGCAACAGATTCGAGGTTTGTCAAATCAGAATCATTAATGAACACATCATATAAAACATGGCTCACATTCTTATTAATCACGGTGTATTGGTCATCATTAATATCGCCTTTTTGGTAAATAGGTTTTAATTTAGATCGTACTATCTCTTGAAGCATTGACTTTTGTTCAAAACTTAGTTCAGAAGTTGGTGATATTGGTGAGACAATTTTTGTATTAGTGTCTTCTAGTTCTAAGAGTGCCAGAGCTGGTGATAATAAAGGCAAAATGTTTGACGAATTGGTTGAAGATTGTGGTGATGAATATGTAAATGCTGGTGAAGTTTGAGCTTTTAATGATGATGAAGATGATGATGTGATGGATCTGATGGGTATATTTACGGAATTTATTGGTGGTGTTGGTCTGTTTTCCTTCATCTGTCCTATTATTTTATTGACTAAAGATTCTGAATTATTAACTAGTGGAGGAATTTGGACATTATGTTGTTGTGAGTGTTGTCTTCTTATTTTACCTCTTGATGGTTTTTTGAACTTTTTAAGTCCTATTTTCGCATCTTCAACTTTTACTGAAATTTGGTGTTCTATTCCATAATTTGAATCACTGTCCTGAGTTTTAGTGATTTCAAGATATTTCCAAGATTGTTGTTCTTCAATTGACATTGGTTCATTAGCTTCACTGATTTCCTTTATTGCAGATTCATTAACTATTTGCATGAGTTGATCTTTATGTTGATTGTATACTCTATTTGTAATTGCACTGTTTCTTGATCTTCTAAATCTACTTGGTCTATCAATGGCTCTTTGTTCATTTTCACACATTGGACAAGTCCAAAAACCATCTGAACTGATTTGACCTAAACAATTATAATGGAAACTTGACGAGCAGATATTACAAGTTGAAACCGTTCCTCTTCCCTGATCACATAATATACAAACATTTGACGTTGAAACCAATCTGTTTATTCTTCTACCTATTCTATCATTTGTTATTTCTTCAGTAATAGGTAGAGTTTCAAAAAGTAATTCAGTTTGATCAATCGGGGTATTGACTATCTTTGTAACGGAATTAGAAGCAATAACAGACCAGTTATAGTCGACATCCTCAGCAATATCATAATCTTTTCTGCAAGTTGGACAAGTATTTGATCTTTCCTTCCATAAATCGATACAGTGTGAATGATAATAGTGGCCACAGGGTTGAATTCTAGTAATTGATGACTTTTTTTCAGGAAATAATACATCTAAGCAGATGTTACAAGGCTCCTCCTCGTTCATTTGTGGAGATATGATGGTTTGGGTGGTTTTCCTTTATCGTTATGGGTACTAAATTTTGATGATTTATATTCAAGTTTATCTGTATTTTTTCGCGGCTCGACTAAATATAAACTTTGAAGCAAAAAATAATGTATAAGAATTTATTCAGAGTTAAATGTTATTTGAAAGAATTGCGTAGCCCTTTAATTTATCTTAATGATGATCTTATAACATAGAAAGATCGACGCTTTTTAATAAATTATGACTTCTTAATTGACAGCGCAATAGATAAACCAACATTTCAACTAGTTTTTGCTTTATTGTAAATCATCCATCAACTCAAACCTTGATATATATTTATTGACGTCGACGGACGATGTGTGCTATGACGTAATCCCGCATAAGTATTAAAAATGAACGATAATTTGTGGAATTAAACAGAAGAATAAAATAAACAAAGAAATGGAAGAATTTTGAATTAATTGTAAAATTGATAAGAATAAAATTAGACGATTATTTTGTCTTAGAAAGAGTTTATTATCGTATAATTAATTAATCTAAATTAAAACATAGTACATGTATATATAACGAATAAAAGTAATCTCCAAAATTCGGTTATAAGCAAAAAGACCTTATAATTCAAAATTCTGAGTGCTTAATCTCTTAAAAATTCAATTTAAACCCCAATGTAGTACCTCCGAGCATCTAAAGACCCAGCGCCAGATATCCTTAGGGATTTGAAGATTCAAATTCCCGCTTTTTGTATGTTTCTTCTCATTTAATTTTAAAAATTACTGGTCTCTTTCTCGGTTTTACTCGGATTTCTCATTAAGTTGTTCAACAACTCTTAAGATTATTTCAATTGTTTATAAGAGATGATCATTTGGTTAAAAATGTTGTTAATAAAACCGCTGGTGATATATAGATCGTACAAATTAATATATAGGAGAGATCTAGATACATGTATTATGTTTTAATCTCCCTGCGATCTAGGATATAAATTAGGGAATTTTTCATAAATTCCACTAAATTAGGAACCTTCCAAACATTTAATCTATTCTAAAAACACTGTACAGAAGAAAAGCCTTAAATATATTACAGAAGCTTTAGTAATATATAATTAAATTAAATATTATAATTAATTTATTATTCTAAAAATATAATAATTAATTAATTAATATTAATATAAAATTCGCAAAATTTTGACAAAGAAAAAAAAATCAAATTCTAAAAAATTGAAAAAAAAATCAGTTGTAATTAATTATTAAAATTAAAGTCCGACGGTCACTCGGTAATGTACCAAATTTCTAATTAAATCAAGTGCCAGCACTATAATATACTAGCCTCATACTTAGTAGTATAAATATATGACTAATATATAAGACTTGCTCATATTTTAAGGTATTTCGGTCATCTATACCCTCAGCTACATCATTAATTCTAGTAAATTAGTCTCATATTAAACCAACTCGCGAAAATTACTGGATTCGGTCTATTATTATTAATATTATTAATATTATTATAGTTTTTATTTTACATGATTTCGATTATTCATTAATTATAATCAATTATCATGTCTGCCCGTCATCAATATGATCTAGTCATGTGTCTTAAGCAACCAGGCACCCATATTGCTAAACTATGTGACAAATGCGATGGAAGATGTCCAAGTTGTGATTCATTTGTCAAACCAACTACAAAAGCTAAAATTTGTGAAGAATGTTCATTTGGTAAAAATGGTGACAAATGCGTCGTTTGTGGGAATAATGGAGTTTCTGACGCTTTTTATTGTTATGAATGCGTCATGCTAGAGAAGGATAGGGATGGTTGTCCTAAGATTATCAATGTTGGATCAAGTAAAAGAGATATGTTCTTCGAAAAAAAAAAACAGAAGACAATCAAGTCTTGAATATGATGTGATATAATAAAGTTTACTGCTAAAGTTAAATGATAATCTACAAGCTGTATCGTATAAATAACTTTTGTGTATAAAATGTGGGGGTGGGTCATAAATTGTTTTACTGGTCATTAATTAAGGTTCATTATTCAATGCATCAAAAAATTCATCATCATCTTCATCTTCATCAGCTTGATTAGAAATATTCCTTCCTCTTGGTTTTAATAGAGAACTCTGTTTCAAAGGAGACACGTTCAAGTATCGAAGTCCATGCCTTGATTTAACTTCAATATTACCTAATATTGAATGATTGTCAACATCATCACCATTATTATTCAAATAGTCATCATTAATAAAAGATCCTTCTAAGAACGATTCATTATCTTTAAGTTCTGTTCTAATTGATATTTTATCACTGTATTCATTGTTCCTAATTTCTCTTTGTAACGTACTAACATAAATGTCATTTCTGCCAATTTCATACCATAACCAATCAAGTCTTTTCTCTAAAAGATGATAATATTGACATAAAGCTTCTCTTGTCTTTACTTGGAATGGCGTAAGATTATTAATGTGATCCATTATTCTTGTTGTTTCTTGAGTCTTTCTAGTTAAAGCAGGAACATTTTTAGATAATTTATGGATTTTATCTTCAATTGAAACGTTTCTAATGCTTACAATTTCACGATTCTCATAATTATGATGATCTAAATGACAAGAATCTAAAGCAGCAACATAATTAATGGATGAAATCCAATCAGACATTTCATCGTATGTGGAATTTGAAAATTTTTCTTTCTTATTTGTACTATAAAGATTGAAACAAAAACTATTTTCAGTTTCTTCAATGGTTGGAAATGCAAATAATCCATTAATTGATAATTTAGAACATGCAGTTAATATTTGTTCATATCCAATATCAATTATTGTTATTTCTGATGAAATAGTATTTTCTCCATTCAAAATCTTATTACGATCAGCAATAGCTAAAAAATTCAAGTTGTCAAAGATGAAAAGTCCGCATGTTGTTAAAATACCATAACATTTTTTCCAAATAACTTTACTAGTTGAGACAATAGTGAAAAACTTGTTATTTTTAACTGTTTCTTCTCTGTAAAGTTCAGCAACTTTTAAAACTTTGATAATGTTGAAATCATCATCGTTATCATCATTATCTTCTTCATGTTCAGTTGTTTCAAAATCTTCATTAGAAATGTATTTGATTTCAGTTTTGCCTGTTAACCAATTAATATTTCTATTAAATCTTAAATAAGTACCACCTTTTTTAATCATGATATTTTTAATCTTTTCATGGGAATCAATAATTCCACCTAACTTATCTGAGAATGGATTTACTTCAACCATATTACCTAAGTGTAATTTTAATGAATCAACATCATTTTCAATAATGTTGAAATATGGATCAATTTGATTTAAACTAAAAAATTGTGAAGTTGAAGAAGATAAAGAGTATGACCTTGTTGTGTTTGGAACTGATGGCGGATTGAGGTTAATGGTTGGCAGTTCCAAATTAGTTGTTGAAGCAGACGAAAAAATTCTTTTTGGTAACGAATAAATATTTTGCTGTTGATTCAAATTTGTTTTATTTCTTTGAATGAATTTCATAAATGTTATGTTATCATAGTAGTATTCTAGTATTTCTTTAGTGACAGCTGATGAATAAAGTGGATGTGAATGATCAACAGCTGTATTTTTTACAAATTCTTGTTTTGTCATTTTCTTTTTATTATTTGTATTGAAATGATCAGTATGCAACATAACTAAAGAAAATGTAATGAAATAGATTTGATCTATATTATCCCATATTTTTGAATTACTATTATAATACCTTTGACTAAAACAAGATAAAACTCTATCAATTTGTTGTGTTTCCTTTGGTAATTCACAAAACATTAGAAACTTTCTTAATGCAAGATCTAATGGTTCATTCTCAAAATCAAATCTATCACTTATAAATTTCATCAAGCAACGATTCAAGAAACTATCTTTCTTATCTGATAAAATGGAAGAAATTTCATCTTCGAGTCCTTCATCAATAAGCTTTTGAATATATGAATCTTCTGTCTCATCATCTTCAATTTCAGGTATTTTAATAGTTGAGACATTATCATCTGAAACGTTGTCATTATTTTGACTACTTGGTGTATTTTGTCTTGGTCTTAGCATAACCATGCTTCCAATTGTTTTAGCAAATGAGCTATTTCTTCTTGAATACATTTCATTTTCGATAGATCCTAGCGTTCTTGAACGTTTTCTTAATAATTCCTTTTGTGGGTTTGTACTTTCTTGATCATATTCAATTTCAAGTACATCTTTTTTCAAAACGTCTTGTTTACTATCGGATGAAGATTTAGATAATTTTGGTCTGAATAATTTTTTTTCATTTTCAACTTCTTGTATCATATCACTGTTTAACTCACTATTTTCTTGAATGTTTCGAACAGATTCTTGAATTAGTTCATGTTCTGGTTGACCAAAAATAAGTGAAATACTTCTTCTTTTCAATCTTGAAAAGGCAGACGATTTAGCCTGTACATTAGGCTCTGAGTTAATTGATGGATCTCTTGACGATTTCATCATAGGCGATGAGAACTGAAGCGTTGTTTGTGGATTATTGTTTTTAATTGGTGAAGTTTCATTATCAGAATTCGAAAAATATTCATCTGAATCAATTGACTTTGTGGGTGAAAAATTGGAAACTGTGTTAATTTCAGGAGAAGAATCGATGCGCATATGATGATTTGAATCTCTAACTTTCTTTGGAGTTAGCTGTATGTCGTTTGTCAATTCAGTCAATTCATCTAACGAATTCTTTCTTTTATGAGAAAATTTTGGTGATGACTTGAAAAAACTTGAAGGTTTTATTAATTGTGAAAGATCCATCGATGGAGTTCGCATGATTCGACCACGTTCAATAGAGTCCTTTATCCTTGAAAATTTAGAAGCACCAGAGGCTTCAGTTTTAGTTTCTTGTTTGCTCATTTTAAAATAATTTGAAGCGTAGAAGTGATTGCATTGGAGTTTGAAATGTTTATAAAATGGAGTCTTGCCAGAGTAAGGACCAAATTATGGAAAGATTAAAGAATGACGAGAAAATAAAAATGAATATTGAAGCAGGCAGTTATCAGCCGAGCAGCACCAACGAAAGAAGTGAACACAAACACCAGAAAGCAAACCAACCAGCAGCAAATGACTGTGTTTAAATAATAAAATACTTCAAAATTCTAATTCAAGAGTAAACAAAATTCCAAATTCGATCAAATTCTCCAGCGCCTCACAACCTTTCCAGATTGGGACTAATTACCCGATTAGGAACTATAATTGAAAAGAAATGCGTCGCGTAAGAAAAAATCAAATTAAATTTCAACCAGCCATCTTCTTTTATTTTCATTCACATTTAATTCACTGAAATTCGCCTTTGTTTTTGTTTTGTTTTCATTTCTGATCTCATCACTATTTAGCTATCCTTACACTGAAATATCATTGCTTCTGCAGGCTCAGAGTGAAGATTACAAACTTACTATAATATCAATATTCCTATTTGTGTCACCATTTTAATATGCATCCAGTTACTCCTCCGCGTACCAGAAGATCCACAATTACTTCCCAACAAAGAGGGTTGGTTACTCCAAACACTCCATTTGGTAAGAGACTTGACAGATTACAACACTCACCTGAAGTACTAAACAAACAAGCTGCTTCAATAAGTGTTATTTCACCAATTTCAACACCTCGTCATAGAACTTCTAAAAAATTAGGTGAAGCTTTGATAGTAGCTAATTCTTCAACCACTTCAAGATCTTTGTTCCCTCCTACCCCTTCAACTATCGGCAGTGGTCGTACTAAGACAATCCACTCATTATTACCTTCACATCATCATACCAAATCATCTCCTTTTAAGAATGGTATCACTCAATCAGATGATTTTGAAATCCCATTACAAGCTAAAAGAAAACTATTTTTTGGAGAAAGTGAAGAAGAAGAGGAAGAAGAAGAAAATATTGAAGAAGTAATGAAAACACCATCAAAGAAAATTATCCATGAAGATTTAATAAATGAATGGAACCAAGAGAAATTCTCCATTGATCAAGATGATGAAACTTTTATCAAGAAAGCTGAGTTAACAAACCCATTTTTGTCTTCTAATGATAAATTTTCAAAGAAACGATCCAATTTAAGGAAAAATCATAATCCAAATGAACTTATATTGATCAATAAAAAAGGTGAGAAAATAATCAAACAATTAGATAGTGATTATAAACCAAAGTTATTATTCAGATCATCATAGATATTTTGCAATCATTTCAACTTCCATTTATTACTCATCCATTCGTTAAATTTAATGTTTTCTCTTCCTTTTGTTTTCAAGCCCATTTTATTTATTTATTATAACGAGACGTTTTATTTTATTTTTTTATATTGATTTTTACTTTATTATTATCTAATATTTATGCTAAAGATCGCCATCTTCAATTAAAGTGGTAAATCTTATGCGTTTGTTCCTTTTTTTAAATCATAAACATTTTGTTTTTATTTAGTTTTAATAGATTTTTATTGTTTTGAACTTTTGTTACTATTATTGCTTCCAGAGAGAACGGGGCTCTTGTTCATAAAAAAAAATCCTGTATTGTATAAATCGTCTATCACCAGGTCTCAATTATCATCTGGTATCATCGAATTGACACTATTCTGTGATGCTTTTCTTGATCCTTGCTTCACTGCAAGTTGTAACCTGGTTTGTAATGAAGAATCACGTCTTTTCAAATCTGTTTGATGAAGGCTTAATAACCCATTATTAGCACCATTATTACTATTATTGTTGTTGTTGTTGTTATTGTTATTCATGCTGTTTTTCAATTCTTTGAAAATCTCACTTTTATTATTCATTAGATCATTCAAGAATCTAAATACAAACATATCATTAATATTAGTATTATTTGAACTTCTTGGTCTTAGAATACAATTTGATAATTCTTGACAAATCCCATTTTGGAAACTTTTAGAAATTGTTTCATTATCTTTATTACCTTCTTTTAAAATTGAAATCAGTCTTTTAAAATGTGTGCTTAATGCATTTAAAGTTGCAATGTTAGGTCTGTTTAATTCCTTAAGAACGTTAATTATTCCAATTATTCTATCTTTTTCATCATCATCTGAACCAAATTGATTATAAATTGATTTGATTAAATCATAAACTTGATTAGAAACTAAAGAATCTGGCAATTCTAGTAAATATAGCTTTACAACACTTGCAACTACTTCTGGTGAATATTTAGCAAAAATTTCATCATCTAAAACTTTATCAGTTTCAATTTCTCTTCTTAATTGATGTGTACTTTGTAATTTAACAGGAATTAACCATACTTTAGTTCTAATCTCATCATTTGGTAAATCTGGATATATCTTATCCATGTAAGATAAAATTGAGGAGATTATCAATGGAACAGTTTTTTGATCATTTTTACAACGAAATTCTAAATCAACCCCAAATATTTGATCTTTAAAACTATCATAATAATTATCATAAAGAATGACTTTTGGAGTAAATGAACCAGTTCTATAATTTTGAGTTAAATAAAATAAATCTTTATCAGGACTAATTGATTCTTCATAGACTAATATTTTATCAATGGCTGATTTAATAGCTGTTATGTTATTTGAAATTGATGCACTAAAATCTAATATGACTCTTTTCAAAGCTTTCAATCTATCAAGCTCACATTTTTCCATGAATGTTAGATGGTCAATTATTAATTCTTCCAAATCACATTTAATTTTATCTAACTTTTTAACCTCTAGTTGATAAGATTCATCAAGTTCTTGAATATCTTTACTTACTTTTTTCAAAGTTGGTTCTTCAAATGATGATTTTAAGTCCCCCAGATATCTTGACATTGACGAAGTAGCAGTAGTAGTGGTGGTGGGAGCGGTTGGATTTGAAGATTCATCTTTCCTAGTACCATTTTTATTAATTCCTGCAATTTCAAAAACTGAATCCTTCCATTGATAAATAAATGAACTACTATTAACTAATACAGTTGTATTAGAGCCAAATCCAACTGTTGTGTTAACTTTCTTGATATAACCTTTAGCTATTAAATCTTTACCAAATTCCTCACATTTAACTATTTTTTTCAAACCAAGATCTTCTTGTAACCATGAAACAATTTCAGAACCATTTGAACAATTATCATAAACTCCAATAATTGGAAGTTTTAAAGAGGTTTGTGGGATTTTTGTTAGCATTTTATAAAACAAATCCCTCAATTCAGATTTGTTATATTCAACATCACCCAATAAGACTTGAACTTCGTCTTTATCTTCGACATCTTTAAGTAAACCAGATTTGGTTTCAACTTCATCATTCAAACTTAATTCTTTTAAAATTTCATCTTCTGATAATCCTTGTTTCAAAGTCTCAAATACTCGACATTTACTAAAGTATTTTTTTTGAACTTTTTCAACTAATTTGAATTTATTTTTATAAACTGTTAAACTGCTCTTGAGTATCTTTTCTGAATATTGGACTCTCTGTTTATGTTCTTCCGACCATTTCGTGAAAGGATCAACGACCAGTTCCTTGATATTCAGAGCAATTTGTAAATGAACTTTACCTTCATTACTCATTTCATAAGTAACACCCTTGAATGCATTTTTCAAACTTGCACCATCATCTTTATCAAACCCATTTTTATCAGGAACATGTAAGTCTGGTAAGATTGTTAGCTTTCTGCCATAGTCCTCTTCATGCTCCATTCTAGCAGCGAACAGTTCAACGAATTCTTGATTTTCAATGCATCCTTGATTTAATTTGTCAAATAAAACGTCAATACCTATTTATAGCGGTTAGTAGCAGATGGGTTGAGTTGGGAACGTTCAAAGCACTCACCAGTATTGAAGTCTGGAGTCCAGAAACTGTCAGCAAATGAAGTCATGTCCTCTAAAGTATAAAGATAGGGCTGGTATGTTTCTATATCAAAAGAACCTAATTCAAAAACGTATACAAGTTTGACGCGAGGTATCAGAATGTCATTAATATTTTGCGGTTCGGGCAGTACTCAGGTCAATATTAATATCAATTATATGTATTGAAAGTCATTGAATGAAAATATAATCACAGAATATTGGAAGAGATGCCTTATCCTAAAGTATCAATCAAATTCTGCGTCAGGTGTAAGTGGAATTTAAGAGCTTCATGGTATCTACAAGAACTATTGCAAACGTTTGGTGACAAATTGGGCGAAGTTAGTTTAATTCCATCAGAGAGTGGTGTATTCAAAGTCGAAGTTCAAAAGGAACAAAATTCACCAATAGTTGAAATTTGGGACAGAAGACAACAAGATGGATTTCCAGATTCCAAAATATTGAAACAAAAAGTAAGAAACATCGCCTTTCCTGATGAAATACTAGGTCATGTTGATAAAGAAAATAGAAACGATGGCAAATTGATCACAGGATCAAAAGATGAAGAGTTAACTACTTGTAAATATGAAGAAAAATGCACAGATTGTATATGACCAAATATAGAATATTATCAGGATATCATGACTAGACCTGATCTGATGATTTACGCAATCTTTTCAATTAGAAGTAGTAGATTCATTGTTCTTACACTCAAATTTCAACGTTTTGTGCAGGTGTTATATTATCACAAAATTCAGATAAATAAGTATTTATAGAAATTTTCAGTATAATTTGCAATGTGCCCTAAATATGACTAATAACGACATATAATACTGACTCATTTAAGAAATTGAGTCAAGGTTTAACCTTACGATCAGTTGATTAGAATTTTAGCGAGTAATAAATGTTAGCCAATAGCCTAATTAAAGCTCATCAATGAGAATATTTATTTACTTCTACAGTGCAACGTTACTAGTTATTATATATAGTTTGAAAAAATGAGACTGGAATAGTACTTTAGTAAGACCGTAATATATCTAATCTATTATTCGATCAAAATACTAAATTAGTTACTAAACCATCTCAAATTGGTTAAAATTACTGATCAATCTAATCTTTAATTTCTAATTTCAAATTATAGAACTTGAGTTGTTTATAGACTACATCTCGCTTATGAATAATTATATAATTGACTAACATTGTCGATGAAGATGAACTCCAGAGTCCAAGTTCAAACCATGTAAATTGAACATCTCATCGCTTTATTATTTGTTTCAACTTTCCCCAATATTATTATTTAGAAACTAGTGCTTCTGTAAAGGTTTTTCTTCTGTACAGTGTTTCTAGAATAGATTAAATGTTTAAGGTTCTTAATTTAGTGGAATTTATAAAAGATTCCCTAATTTATATCCTAGATCGCAGGGAGATTAAAACATAATACATGTATCTAGATCTCTCCTATATATTAATTTGTACGATCTATATAATCAGCAGCGGCTTTATTAAGAACATTTTTAACCAAATGATCATCTTTTATAATTAATTGAAATATTCTTAGAACTTAATGTAAAACCGAGAGAGATCAAATCCAGTAATTTTCGCGGATTTTCAAAAAAAAAAGAAAATTAAATCAGAAGAAACATAGGAAAAGTGGTAATTTGAATCTTCAAATCCCTAAGGATATTTGACGCTGGATCTTGAGAAGTTCGGAGGTACTAAGTTGAGGTTTAAATTGAGGTTTTAAGAATCTGAATTCTCAGAATTTTGAATAAGGTCTTTTTGCCTATAACCGATTTTTGGAGTTTACTTTTTTTCGTTATATGTTTTAATTAAAGAGTCCATTAATGAAAAAAAGTGATGTATATACTCGCGAGAATTGACTCTTTGAAATGGACTTGAAACAGCAGAACCCAGATTATTCTGACTTAGTCAGTGGTTGTTCCAGGTCAAATTAAATTGTAAAATTTCTGGCTTGAACTTTGAAGTTATAACTTAAGTGCTACATATACCACATTACATGCTAGTATGCACTGCACTGAACAAAATTGAACTAATCAAATTTGAGGTCTTAGATTTTGACTCTTGGTCAAGTCCTGGTGATTATGATTCCTGATTCGATTCCTGATTCCTGAGTCCCAACTCGTGTTAAACTCGCTACAATAACTATGGCCACCTATTCAAGGGTTTGCCACCTCTGTAGAACTACTCTGTAGGCGAAAAATAAAAATGCCTGCCTATACAGTAGCACTTGCCAATAGGTAGACAAATAATGTCTGCCTACACAGGAGTTTTCAGAATAGGCAGAATTATTGGTAAATATGCACAAAATTCCGTTTGCCTATACAAGATCGTACTGATAAAATAGAACAAAAAATGATGGACATCTGAGCAAATTAGTTCAAACTTCGCTATATTATTTCAAATTGCGTGGTTGAGTCGTGATTTTCTTCGATATATCTATAATTTAGAAATACAATATTTATATTAGTTGTTATGGTAGGTACATACACATATTACCTGTGATAATTATGATCTCGAGTAGATACTACTACTTTTATAGTATTTAGTTTTACTACATGCTTGTATATACTGTAAGCCTATTATTAATAATAATCATTGCCATTTCTATTAAGCTTTGTGTTTATAAGTCTAATTTTATTTTCTTCTCTTTTTACGTGATTCAGATTTAAGTGACTCTTCAAACTTTTGGCTTCATTTTCTTTGGTTTCTAGTTGATCTTCGAATTCATTTGACATCTTTATCTCCAATGGCTTCAGACCGAGATTCTTTATCTTTTCTTTTCCCAATATCAACTCTATCATGTAAATCATTACCATTAGCAACTTTTTTCATTTGATTTACCATTATTTACTTCTTCATTTGATTTATCAATATTGACTTCTTCATTTACTTCACCATTATCAACTTCTCAATTTCGTTTATAAGTACTCTATAGATGTACACAGAACTCTTGAATGATCTATTTTTCTCTCGTTACCACCATTTTTACACTAGAATACGATATCTATCCGGGAATAGGCAGACATATTTGTCCGCCTATTCTGAAGTACTCCTGTGTAGGCAGTCATTATTATGCCTATTGGCGGGTGGCAGGTGCTACTTACTGTACGGGCATTTTCATTTTTCGCCTACAGAGTAGTTCTCCGAGGTGGCAAACCCTTGAATATGCAGCGACATATAACTCAGCAAATTCGTTCTCAATCGTTCATAATAAAGTATCACGATTTAGCACTTTTGCTGAATTAAAAACAGTCCAGACTCCAGGTGATTGAGAAGCTGGAATACTGATAATCCTTCGATGATATTTTTGGTGGTTGATATTGCATTTTTCCACAGTTCTATACCTTTCGTAGGTGGTTACATTGATGATTGAGCCCATGATTTGCATTAAATAAAAGGACGAATACTGGAGTCTGGATGAGCATTGAGTTAAATTTCATTTGGTCTCCTGCATTCTCTGTACCTAGTACATACTGAGTCCTGAGTCCTGATCAAGCTGTCTTTCAACTTGTTCGCTTGAATACAGTGCACCCTATAATATATATCGAAAAAGAAGGAGCAGCAACATATGTTCAAAGATAGACCTGGGACCAGCTACTTCAAGCTCGTAACTTAGAACTAAAATCAACACATTTGGTCCATTTCTTTTCTTACAAATTCATCATTTATCAGTTAAATTAACTTGATATCTATAAATTATGACTCGCTACGTCATCCGCGATTACAGGACCTACAGAAAATTCGCGGAGCAGCACTAAAAGCTAAAATTAATCCACAACTCTCGAGGCTCAACTTCCTATTCACCGCTCACAAATGAAGCTCACCCATACTTGCCTACTGGCACTCGCCACAATTGCACTCGCTCACTCGCCAGATGACAAGAAATTAGAAGATTCAGACCTATCATTGCCTGATTTGGAAAAGGAAGATATTTTAGATGCTCCAGCTTGGAAATTTGATGGTTCAGCTCAATTCGAAGATGGAAGAATCATATTTACCCCAAACCCAGACACCAAATCACATTGTCGTAATGATATCGTACTATCTTATGATTCATGGACCATTGAGACAATCTTTAGAAGTATGGGAGCTTATGGCAAAACTTCAAGTGGATTCTCATTAAATGTTGTTACAGATCATAATCCTAAAGATACTTCATTTTTTGGCAGTTCTTCTAAATTTGAAGGTTTGAAAGTTGTCGCTGATAGTGACTCAGTACATGGCTCTTCAATTCATGTTTTTTTAAATGATGGTACAGTTGATTTTAAAAACTTTAAAAACGATGAATTATACGAACAAGCATTTGGTAGTTGTTTATTAAGTTATCAAGAATCTCAAGTCCCTACCACTCTAAGAGTCAGTTCATATGCTGGTTATTTAGTCGTTCAAGTCAATAACAAGGTTTGTATCAAAACAAAAACAGTTACTTTACCAAAACATCTCAAAGTTGGTTTAAGTGCAATGACTTCAAAATCAAGTAAAGAAATCTTTGAATTATTTAGACTCAAAACTTATGGTGGAATTATCAGTGAAATTACTGAGAATGATGGTAAATCAGCTCCAAGATCTGAACCTGTTTTAAAATACATCAATGTTGATGAAAAGGAAAATGAAGAATATAAAATATCTGATTCAAATACTCAAAAAATAATATCTTCAGATCCTAAAACTGGTTCTAAAGTCGATTCTAAACTATCAAGTCAATATTTCGCCTCTGTTGAAGAAATAGGAAAAGCTAATAAAGAAACCACTGAGATGCTTTCAAATCTAGAATCTAAAATTGCAGGATTATCAAACCTTGTCGTTGCGAATGGTGCTTCAAATTCGAAAGGGAAAAGTGATCTTTCTTATGTTGCTGAACAAAACCGAGAAATTGCTAAAATCCTCACGTCTGTTGCTGCAATCACTGATAAGGTTGTTAAATTAGAATCAAAATTATATAATTTAGATATCACATTAAGAGCAGAAGTTGATAGTTTAGCAACCAGAATTGATCAAATCCATACTGAGTTCGCTTCCCAAATAAGAGACAGAGAGCGTACCATTTCTTCAATTAGTAAGAACATTGAATATCTGGTTGAAGCTGAAAAGGAAAACGATACTAATTTAGCACTTTATGATTTAATTTCAGGTTTAAAATATTTAATTTTTCCAATTTTATTAATCAGTGCAGCACTAAGTTTCTTCACCTATAGTTTACGTCATGAAATCAAAAAGAAACTTTTATAAACGGATAATTTGTTTTGAATTGTGTTTAATTGATTAGTTACACATTTGTATTGTTATTTGCATAGATTCCATAAAGAAAAAATTACTTAAGTCTTGACATATAAGCTTCCATGTATTAACGTGTTTGATTGAACCTGTGTTGTTGTAAAGAATGAAAATTCTGATTCATAGCAATTCCTTGTTTTTATTATTGTTAAGGTTGTTGATGAAGAAGAAATTGGCTTTTCTGTTCTTGTGATAAGGAATCACCTTCACTTGATGGTTTGTCAAAATATGGAGCTTTCAGACCAGTGATATTACCGTGACCTAAGAAATTTGGGTTTGGTTTTCTCTTTTTGGAAATAACTTGATCACAGTTCAAATATTCATTATATGTTGTTTCTGATTCAACTTTATTTAACAATTCTTCATTAGCTTCTAAAAAATCTGGAACTTTATCTTTAGTTAAACCTAATGGAACTCCACTTCTCGATTGCCAATAATATTGCCATTGTTTATTTCTTGCTTTTCTACCAACTGATATAAAATTATTCATCTCAACAGTACTATGTAAATATTCAATATCTATTAATTTTGAAGCATCTTCATTTGCAATTCTTTTTGTAACTGATAAATCATAATATGGTAAGCCGTTGTTAGCTCTTTGTCCAGCTAATTTAGAATCTAATGGCAATGAACTTCCTGCTGGAATTGCAACTTGTGGTGTTGGTGCACTTGATGTAGATAACGAACTTAACAGATGTTTATGTTTGATTGGATTCGTACCTTCATTTCTATATGTTGGAACTGTTGAGACTGTTGATAATTCTAAACTACCGGTGATACCTTGACCTGGTAAAACTTGACTTTGAACACCATTACTTGTAGCAACCAAATATTCTTTTCTATCCTCAAGTGCAGGCAATGTATTAACATATACAGCTGTAGGAAGCTTTAATTTAAATTTTGGATCAATCAAAGTTGCTTTCAATGGATTAGGCTGTCTTTTACGATGTAATTTTGGACCTCTTAATAGTGGGAAAACTTGATCTTGTTCTGTAAATCCTTGCTCAGTAAGTTGTTCTTCCCAGTAATCATCTCTAACTCTAACACCTGATTGAATTAGTCTGGCTCCATAAACAATAAATAAGTCTCTAGCATTGATAATAGGAACTGATCTATTTTTTATCTTAGATATGCTAAGACCCCCAGCTTCTAAATATTTCTTATCTTCTTCTGTACAATAGGTTTTATGTAACGATCTGTTCTTCAGGAATAAAATGAAAGAGTCCCTATATGATAATAATTTGACCATTTCATTAGCTAAAGCGTATAATCGTTTACCTTTTCCAGGTAAGGTAAATGTTGTCATTAGATATTTTCTTCCACCTGTTAAAAACCCATCTTGGTTCACCTTCTTTTCACCTAAAGGATCAGTAGCAATAGTTTCAAATCCATCTTCGAATTGGTTCAAGCTATCATTATCCACAAATGGTTTAATATCTGGAATTCTTGTTTCTTTATTACCTGAAAATGCACGAACAGATTCGCTATGTTTTTTGAGATCTTCACGACTAACGGTAAAAATGGTTGGTTGTGGGTTTTCCTTTGTATTTGCTGGTAATTTGTGATAAGCTTCAGGTAGATCTTCAGGGGCAACAGACTCCATAATTGGTTTATATACTCGAGGAATTGATTCTTTAGTTTCTTCAGTTGTAGTGGTAGGTTTATCATCAACATCTTCTTCATTTTCTATACTAGCTTCTGGCTTAACATCATTATCATCTTCTGTTGGTTTATTTTCAAGTATTGGCTCTTCTGTGTATTGTACCAAAGGTTCTTCTGTATGTTTAGCTAAAGATGTTGATAATGGTTCAATATTTTCAGTGTTTAATTCATCGTTTAATTCATCTTGAGCAGCCTCTGGTTCAGGAACTCCATCGAAATCATTGAATCCCAGGTCTTCTGTATCAAATAATTCTTCAGTCATCTTTCGTTTAATAATTGACGTTGTTTTCATACTTTTTCAATTCATTTCTTGTTTATAATTGGGAGAAATTTGAAAACATTTGGTTTGGGCAGGACTCCATATTGAGACACCCTCACTCTAAGAAATTTATACTACAAAAAGAGTACACAAGCCATCGTGAAATGTAATAATTAAGTATCTAAAAGTATCGTTATAATTAAAAAGCGCCATAATCCAATAGAAATGGATGACTAAGAGAAGAATTAAATCAAAAACGCCATAACAGAACCAACAAGTAAACCAAATAAACCAATATAAGATGATGATTATTCAACATCTATTCATCCTCCACTATATCTCCCCAGGTGTTATGAATCACGTATGGTAGACTAGTACCCAATGATCCTGAAACCTTCTCACTTGGAAGTTTGAATAACTCTCTGGTTTTCTTGGAACAAGCAGTAGCAGTAGCTCTTCTTCCACTAACAGCTGATAATTTAGATGAAATGTATCTCCATTTAACTCTTTCACCATTGAATAGTAGAGATTTCAACACTCTCACATCTTCACCAGTAAATCGCTCTTGTCTATGCTGAACTTGTTCTTGTTGGAACTGTTGTTGAGCATATTGTGAGTCAGAATTCCATTTCACTTGACGGTTTTGGTACAGATCACCACCATATGAATGGGAACGGTTTGATGGAATCGTTGGAACTTCATTTCCATACCCTGTATATCCATATATTGGGTTACCAATAGGTCCTGAGAATGAAGAAGCTTGACTTGGAACAAGTGAATTATTACCAGCCGAAGGAAAATTCAATTGAGGAAGTAATTGTTTGTTTTGTTGCATTTGTTGTTGTGGACCAGAAATTTGGTTACTACTGAATTGGTAATTGGATCCTGGTGAGAAATGACCTTGATATTGTGGCTGTGGAAAGTTTGAAGTTTGAAATTGTTCATTTGAATTATAACTCATAGTTGGATAATATCCTTGATTTGAAGGAAATTGTAAAGAAGAATCCATATTAGAAATATTATTCATGTTGATATTCATGTTATTGATATTGCCTTGTCTTGGAAATTGTGAATCATAAGATAGTCTTGATCCAGAGGCAGCTGGTTGTGATGAAGCTGACGAAGACGTTTGCGCTTGGGAATCTGAGGCTAACATGAGTAGTTTATTTGAGAAACAATGACGTTATTTTCCGGTTGTGCTTATTGAGATCTGTAGCAGAAATAAATAGTGCACTTATACTGAATCTTTAAATGACAGCGTTTTTTTGAATGTTTTTATATTGTTTTGATGTTCAAAATTTATGAGACAGATGAAATTGTTTTTGTAAATTTGACTCTTGCGACTGGAGTAGAAACGAAAATAAATGGAACCGGGACTAATAGAATGTGTATATAGAACTGTTGGAGAAACAAATTGATTTTGAGTTTTTGCGGCTATTGAAAAGAACTAAGATCTATATTTTTGTTTTTTGTATAGAATTGTAAAATATTGGTCTCAAAAGTACTAAGGTGCCAATTATATATCAAATTTATTAAGTGTGACAGACTGGTCACTGAAGTCTGACAGTCTACCTATATGTAAAATGCTGCAAAGTCGTTGTCTTTGGTAAAGCAGACCATTTCTCAGTTACATACCGTAAATAATAGAAACTCTCTATGCAGCAACTTGCACTAGACGTGCGCACGCATAAATTTGTTGCTAGCTATATATAGCTAGTTGAAACTGAATCTAAATTTTAAAACCTTTCTCTCGTAATATAGATCTTGAAACTTGATCAATCAGCTTGAAGATAAAATTTATCGATCAATTAATTATGCCTGCTTATATAAATATTTAACGTTAAATTTGAATCTTTATCCCCATGATATATTTCAAAACTCAAATTTCAAAGTAAAATCCACACTTCAATAATTTTAGGCCCTAGGCCGTGTCAAATCATATGAATTTGGAATCGCGTCTTTTTCTTTTTTCTGAATCCTGACAGTAGTTCTCCTGAGTCCTGAGATATAACATTAACCTCGGTGGTATGACCTAGGTACTATATAATCTCGGCTCTCAAATTTCAATGGCTGGGGAGCTGCGTAGTTACAACTTGCTAGTCAGGACTCAGGAGTCTGGAGTTTGATGCTTGAGCAAGTTAATTCTATTTTCCCAATCTAATTTTAGAAAGTCTGGTGTGGATCCTGGATCGGTGTTATAAAACTGCAATTTTTTTATTCACGAATCACGATTCACAACCCAAACTACGTACCTACACTGTACATGTGGCATGAAGAAGACAGGCCAATTATTATCTTGAAATTTATTGTGACTATATATATTTAAACTTTAGTACTGGCACCGTAAGTTGTAACTGAGCCCGTCCAAGGTAAATCGATTATTAATGGCAAGAGCATTCGAACTTAATGATCTGAAAACAAAATCAATGATAATTCAAATTGTTGATATAATATGATATGACTATAACTAGAAATTACTAGACGGTTATAATTTAGGTTAATTACCCTGAAGGCTGAAAAAATCCAAATGATGAAATTAATATGTTCCAACTTTCAAGTAATTCCGTTAATCAAGAACTAGTTGATTGTTGAACCAAACAGTTTTTTTTTTAAATCCTAATATATATACTGTGATATTTAAGGTTTTTCTTCTGTACAGTGTTTTTAGAATAGATTAAATGTTTGGAAGGTTCTTAATTTAGTGGAATTTATGAAAAGTTCCCTAATTTATATCCTAGATCGCAGGGAGATTAAAACATAATACATGTATCTAGATCTCTCCTATATATTAATTTGTACAATCTATATAATCAGCCGCGGCTTTATTAACAACATTTTTAACCAAAAAATCATCTTTTATAAACAATTGAAATGCTTTTAAGAGTTGTAGAACGACTTAATGAGAAATCCGAGTAAAACCGAGAGAGAGATCCAATCCAGTAATTTTCGCGGATTTTCAAAGAAAAATGAAAATCAAATCAGAAGAAACATACAAAAAGTGGGAATTTGAACTTCAGATCCCTAAGGATATTTAGCGCTGGATCTTTAGGAGACCGGAGGTACTACATTGGGGTTTGAATTGAATTTTTAAGAATCTGAATTCTCAGAATTTTGAATAGGGTCTTTTATAGCTTATAACCTTTGGAGTTTTTTTTTTTCGTTATATACATGTATTATGTTTTAATTTAATTTGATAAATTGAATACTTTTTTGTTCGCTCAAGTTTCAACTTTCAGGCTTCAGCTGTATAACGCGCGCGCGTATAATTGGGTATTATGCATTAACTTGACGTTGCCTATCTTAAAAAATAAGTTATAGCCTCAATATAGTTTCAACTTTCAAAGCTAGTTCTAACTTCTAAGTACGTCAATTCTAGTGAGCTCAGCTTATCTGGATGCATCTTACTGAACACATAGACTCTCGAAAATAGCAATTATAAGCTAGAGATTACCATTATTTTTCTCTTGATTTTGATTCAACTTTGTAAACTTTAATATAGTCCGATTATATATAAATAGTTAAGTTTTAGCATATTTTATTAATTAAGATATTATTAAGCAATTTAGTAAAAGCTGGGTCGGGACTCGGCAATATGGGAGCTGGGCAGCAAATTGGGTCAGAGATTCAGATTTTCAAATTCCACTTGACCTATGTAAATCCAAGTTTTATGTGTAATTCGAAACTATGTGATAAGAACTAAATCATTTCATTAACCCAAACAATCTAAAGACTTAGAACTTAGAAGTTTCAACTTTCAAGCTAGCCTAGCATATATAGTCATGGAACTTCTGATCAGATATGAAATAAGAAACATCAAAATTCATGTGCATGTGTAAAGTTGAAATCATTGAATCAATTGATAGATCCATTATCCAATTATTTTATCAGCTGTAAAAATGAACAGTTTCAATCGATTACCATATTCTTACAGAGGATGACAAGTATGCTTGCGTGAGTAATCTAGGGTACTCAAGCGGCAACAGAATATGTTACGTAGCACGACTAGTAGTGATTTAGACTCACATAGTGTTAAATGACAATTATATCTGGGCCCTGGGGTATTTTTTTGAACCAGAATTCTACACTGGGTATACGTCACGTTATAAGTTAATAGTATTTATGGACATAAACTATTTGCAGAATTTGCAGAATTATAGGATTCAGGAAACCTCAACATTTCATCAAACGTGAATGCACATTGTGGTCTGCTTATATAGTGAGTTCAGAGTTATGTTTCAAACATCAATCATGATATACTACACTTTAGAATGTAAGCTAGCTATAGTGACCAGTCTATGCTTATAATTAGAATAGGTGTTATTTAATTAGTTTGTTTAATTATAGTTTGTTTTCAGTTGTAAGTTTTAACTTGTATACGTGTTTTTGAATGTCAAAAAAGAAGAACAAGAGCGATTCGACTATATATATATAATCATATATAAAGAGTAGAATTAGTCCAGGTTAGACTGTGCACGCCAAACAAAGAGAAAATTTCATCGACTTTTTTAATACAATTGCTTTTTCAATCAAATTAGACTATACAGCTAGTGAGTGTAGAATGTACTGTACAGTTCTTGTGTACACTGTTGCGGCTAGTGATAATTCCTGAGCCAACTGATGTAACAATAAACAAACAACGTAAAGAAGATATGTAGTTAATATGTTCTATTTCCATGATGAGGTACCCATAATAACCTATCTTTGAATAAAAGACCCAGCTTCACACAAGTTACAACCTTCACATATTACAATACAGAATTTAATGTTAAAGTTCGTGCTATTATTAGTAAAATTAGAGAAGGTGATGATAGAGTCACTTATCAAAACTTATACATTGTTAGAGGTGGCTCAGCCAATGAACCATTGAATGCACCAGATTCTGCTGAAAAATTGAATCAAGAACCAGTAATCAGGATTCAAAATACGCGGTGTTAGTATTAGTAACTCAATTAATTATATATATTCAGAGGTGGTCATGTAAAGGTTGATTAAAACTATAATTACGAGTCGACTTACTCTTCATTTTTGATGATTTTTCTTAAGTCTCTCTCCTGTTAGAGAGATATCTCACTTATCACGGTTCAGGACTTTCGCTAAAAGGTTCAAAACTAAATTACCTCGACTCTCGAGTCAGAATTGGAATTTCAAATTGAAATTATTTTATTTTCACCGTACGATATATGTACTATATGCATATTGCATGCATATATATAGCAATAAGAATAAAGTTGTATGCAGGTTCCTGTACTTCATATGTGGCTAGGGCGGATTTCGATTCGTGCATGGCATATCATGTACATATTTGTACAAAAAAATAAAATAACTCAAATTCAATTTTAGTGAAATTTATTTCAAGTTTCAACCAATTAAAAGTTAAAACATAGTACATGTATATAACGAAAAAAAGTGAACTCCAAAAATCGGTTATAGGCAAAAAGACCCTATTCAAAATTCTGAGAATTCAGATTCTCAAAAATCCAGTTTAAACCTGTAGTACCTCCGAACACCTATAGATCCAGCGCTAAATATCCTTAGGGAATCGGGATCTGAAGTTCAAATTCCCACTTTTTGTATGTTTCTTCTGATTTAATTTTCATTTTTCTTTGAAAATCCGCGAAAATTACTGGATTGGATCTCCCGGTTTTACTCGGATTTCTCATTAAGTCGTTCTACAACTCTTAAAAGCATTTCAATTGTTTATAAAAGATGATTTTTTGGTTAAAAATGTTGTTAATAAAGCCGCTGGTGATTATATAGATCGTACAAATTAATATATAGGAGAGATCTGGATACATGTATTATGTTTTAATCTCCCTGCGATCTAGGATATAAATTAGGGAACTTTTCATAAATTCCACTAAATTAAGAACCTTCCAAATATTTAATCTATTCTAAAAACACTGTACAGAAGAAAACCCTTCACAGAAGCACTAGTATATATATATATATATAAGATTCAGGAGGAATTATCAGTACTAAGTAGTCTCAAAAACATCTCATTGAAGTTTAATCACTAAAATTAATAATTCTTCAATTATGTACTGGTTATTCCCTACCCCCAGTTAGCCAACCATTGTAGTTGATCAGTAGATAAATCTAGATTCTACAGGTATTCAGCTTTAATATTCTCTAGTAGCATCCATAGAAAAAGGATCTCAAAATTTTTCCTTTCCCTGAAAGCACTAGTCTTGCTACAGATATATTATATCTATCTATTATGATGACTTAATTTAAAAATCTTCCTCTCTCTCTATGAAGTCAGCTATAGCACTCAAAGTTTCTTTTGGTTTCTCAGCAATAACCCAATGACCAGCTTCTATGTCTCTAAGTTCAAACGCTGGAAAGAAGCTACCTATTTCTGGGATGTATTCATCTGGAACATACTTTGATTTAGTACCTCGAATGAACAAAGCTGGACCCATCCATCTATTCAAGTCAGAAGTAAAAGGCCATGAGGCAATGTTACCTTTCACTAAGCATTCTTTAATGATTGACAATGGGACTCTACTTTTCAAGACATTGGCTTCTTTATCTCTTTTGATATTTTGTAATAAAAATTGTCTAACACTTGTCTGTCCCTCAAACTGTTGAAAATACCTATCAGCTTCTCTGTTAGTTGTGATTTCTGGATTTTCAACTATTTTCTGCAAAATTTGTACATATTTGATAAAACTTGAACTTGGTTGCAAATTAACTGGTGCATTATCAACTGAAATCAACATTTCTAACAGATCACCCCTTCTTAAACTCAATGCCATAGCTGTTTTAGCTCCCATTGAGTGTCCGATAACAATGGATTTTCCTAGATCATTTTTTACAATAAACTGTTCAACATCAGCAGCTAAAGATGGATAATCATGTCTTTCAATATGTGGAGAATCACCATGATTTCTAAGGTCAAGACAAAAAACATCTCTTTGTAACTTTACGTTTAATTGTTTGGCAATAGTTCTATTATTACTTTTTGAGCCAAAAAGCCCATGAAGAATCAAAATTGGTGGTAATTGCATGGAAGATGCGCTGTTCTCGTTGTATAAGTCATAGGCTAGATCAACTGTTGGAATATCTCTAGATAGAATTTGAGCATTTAAATCTTCATTGACACCTGCAGCTCCATACAATGATCTTGAGAAGATTCTTGTGGATGGAATAGCCAATAGCTGTCTTCGAATACCAATCATCTTGTGTAATTTGGGCGGTGTCTATTATCTACTTAATATTTGTCAAATTAGCTGAAGCGTAGAACTAATTATGAGTTCTCCAGTTTGACCGTACAAAGATGACAGATGCTGGAAATCAGTGAATAAGGACAAATGGTTTACTATTGGTTCTAGTTCGGTTTATGACATATATCTCTATTCTGTATTTGAGTAGAATAAGTGTAACTGCATTTACTAAAGTCTGATTTACCTGCTTTTTACTACGTTTATTAAAATTCCTCACCAACCCTCATTTAAATCTGATATGTAGTACGAATCTACATTATAATGGATGGATTCTACCATTTAAAATAAATGGTGCTTTCTTTGGAACTTCCCAGATTTGTACTAATTCTTAAGTCAGTGGACAATTTGCCGTCTATCTAAATTAGTCCTTATGGATTTCTGTATATCTTACTTTTGTACTATTTTTGATTTTTGGATAGATTACACAACTTTTTTGTTAGAAAAAAAATACTCAACAAACAACAACAATACTCACACTGAAAAAACCCCTTGAAATATACTTCAGCAGATCGACATCTTATCTATCTAAGCATGAATAATCCACCTAGGTACCCTCTTCTGGACTCAGAAGTACCCTTGTCCTGCAGAATCAAAAGTGAAGATCAACAGATTCAAGACCTGGCGACCAACCTCCACACTCTGTTCACTTTATCAACCTTTGATAATAACAACAAGAAAAGAGCTGCCGAAACACAGCAAAATATCAAGATTAACAAAGATATCAAAAGGAGACTCACTATGAAAGAGGATGACACGACAGGAGATCAACTCATGGTGATGACCTCAGAAGGCTATCTAGGCTCAAAAGATAATAATGAAAATGAATATGAAGATAATAACCTTGCAAATCAACTTATGCCACCTGAACAAGCTGCCATCAACTCCTCATTTTTAACTGCCGGTACTAGAGTTGATACTGGTAATTTTGAAATCGGTGAGCTTCCTTCTCCTTCTGCTTCCCCAAGACATTCATTTGATGATGATGAAGATGCGAAAATGGATGATGATACCCTAGCTGCAAGCAAGTTAACATCATACAAAGCTATTAATTTAATGGAGAACATGATAACATCAACGTTTCCACAAACTACATTGAACCACTTGGTGTTCAAATTAATCCAACAAATGGAAAGAAGTACATTAAGTGATTTGGTTAACTATATTGATAGATCTTTGAAAAGAGACTTTTTGACTAATTTACCTCCAGAAGTATCGTTTAAAATTTTAAAAGAATTAGATTATAAGTCGCTGAATAATGTTTCATTGGCTTCAAAGGGATGTAATAAATTAATAGGAGAAGAATTTTGGAAAAATTTATTGAAAAGGGATAATTTCATCACTAAAAAGGAACTATTAGAATCAAGTGAAACTCATCAACCATCAGATTTTTATCACACTCTATATATCAAAAGATTCAAACTAAATCAAAATTGGAATGACCCTAATTTTGAACCAAAAAGAATTTCTGTTCCAGGTCATGGTCAATATGTTGTTACTTGTCTATTATTTGATGATGAAAAGATAATAACAGGTGCAGATGATCGTATGATAAACATATATGATCCAAAAAGTGGTAGCCTATTAAATGTTTTAAAGGGACATGAAGGTGGTGTTTGGGCTTTAAAATATATTGGAAATCAAATTGTCAGCGGATCAACAGATAGAACTGTTAGAGTGTGGAATATCAAAACTGGCAAATGTACACATGTCTTTAAAGGTCACACGTCAACCATCAGATGTATGGAGATTGTTAAAGATGAAGATACCGGTGAAATATTAATAATCACTGGTTCAAGAGATAACACTCTACATGTTTGGAAATTACCTGATGAAGACGATGATGGATCTGATTTCCATGAAGATAGCCCAAACAATCCTTATTTTGTTACAGTATTGAAAGGTCATACAGATAGTGTTAGAGCCGTGTCAGGTCACGGTAATTTATTAGTCTCTGGCTCATATGATAATACATTAAGAGTTTGGGATTTAAAAACCAAAACTACTAAATTTATTTTGAAAGGTCATTCTAATAAAATTTATTCAACAATATTAGACTTAGAAAGAAATAGATGTATTTCAGCATCAATGGATGCAACAATTAGAGTTTGGGATTTATCAACTGGTAAATGTATTGCAGAGTTAACAGGTCACAAATTCTTAGTTGGTTTGCTAGGTTTATCATCAAAATTCTTAGTCAGTGCAGCAGCTGATGGTACATTACGTGGTTGGGATCCAGAAACGTACACGAATTCATTCACATTGCACCATGATAACCACGTTGCCATCACTACATTTTACGCAACACCAAATATATTAGTCAGTGGTAGTGAAAGACAGTTTAACCTTTATGATCTAAGGAATAATGGAAAATTAATAAGGTCTAACTTGTTGAGTGATTGTGGTCAAATCTGGTCAGCTAAATTCAGCTACAGTAAATGTATCGTTGCTGTTGAAAAGAATGGAAACAGTCATATCGAAATTTTAGACTTCAGCACGCCAGCTTAAAATTGTACTGTCAATGATGATAATAAACGAAGAAAAAAAAATGCTGGAATATGGATATTTGTTTTGTAGAGCTAATAATACGTAGAAACGTTCTGGATGATAATAAAGTGTTAATGATCTAACATTGAGATTCTCTGTCTTGTTTTTTTTCTGACGAATGGCCCTTGACGGTTGAAACTTGAAACTTGAAACTCTATGATTGTTCTTTAGCCATTCTTGTTGTTGATAGCTTTAAAGTTTAATATCTACTATCTCTTGAGGCGGCGCTACTTGTTCTTGAGTCTTGTGTTTTTACTCTTGAGCCTTAAGTGACTCGTCTAGTATTCAATGGTGTTCGGATGTGCCAGTAGTTAAATTAGCTTATTTTTTTTCTTGGTTGACTGTTGGATATTTTTTTATCGAAAAGATCTAACGCAGAATAAAAAACTTCAAGAAATATTTCTCTGAACAGTGAAACAGTCTGAAACATTCATCATGGCTACCGCTGCCAAAGAATACCAAATTAGGAAGACTGCTGAAGCAGCCGAAAAGGCCTTTGGTCGTCCATTTGCATACCAATCAGCCAAAAAAAACTCCCCATCTGTATCCATTTTTACTGTTAGTCTCATCTTGGTTATCATGGTCGTAATTGACTTCTTATTAATCACAAACATCATTATTTATGTTAGAACTTTAGATGTCGAGGACACAGCTGAGATCTTCATCCACTCTTTCGTTATAATCGCTTCTGTTTTCGGAATTTGGTTATCAACTAAAATAGTTCAATGGTTAATTAAAGCATTTGGTATCAAAAAATCTATTCAAAAGAATAAGATTTATCACAAATTAAGTGAGGAAGTCATTGAATTAGAGAACTTGTTGAGCGGTGAACAGAATGAGAACAAAAGAGATTGATTATTGTATGTCATTTCCTTCCTATTTGTGTAAATTTTAAAATGTTATATTTATTTGAAAATAAAATTGGGTGTAAAGTAACCAGGGAATTCTATGAGAGATTTTTCTCATTGATAATTATATAGGTCTACTATACATGGCACAATATGACAGATCATCAAAAATAGTATCAAAAGGCGTATATGTACTTGAATTTTGAATCAGCTAAACAGATTTGATATGGATGAGCATTTATAGCTGCCAAATTTTTTGCATGTCATCGATCATTGACCAAAAATCTACGCGGACATTGAAAGTTTTTTCTTGCCTTCTATCCTTTAAATTGATACAATTCCAAATAAAGAAACAAGGCTATTCACAAGTAGAACTTAAGTATATTAAAAGTAATAAATAATGACCCAATCTAATCAGTATCCTACAACCTCAAAATCTAGCTCGCTTGGTTACCAAGAAGAGGTTCAAGATCCAGTTATTTCAGCCCAAGAAAAAATATTTGGCCCAGGGTGGACCTCTCATTCTGATCACAAAAACACTTCAAAGCTGATAAAACCAGAGATTGTGCCTTGTAAAATAGTTTTACAGGCTATAGTTATTGTGTTAGTGGTTATATTAGATTTCCTTTTGATTATCTACATGCTTATCAACATAAGAGAAATCGGCTTATCATCAGATAATATCGGTCATTTACTAATAAGTACGCTTCTGTTGATACTAGATATTTCTTTGATAATCTCAAGTTATCTACTAGTGGTTTGGTTCTTCAAAAACACTGAAACGAACTGTGAATTGGTTTATCAACAAGTTTCCACCATAGATCCTTTAGAAATGAAACTTTGGAACGAAGAGGTTTAGTGATAACCTGACTGATAACTGTTCAGTGTTTGAACTTTATCATTCAATATGAGTTTTTAGATGTTCTAGTATCCTTATTTTTATGATTTATACATCAATAGATTGAAAGCATTAGTTGTAAGTTCTCGTTTCCATGGCAACAGAGTTGGTGTCTGGATGTTGGGTGGATTAATTACTACAGTCGACAGATATTACTACATGCACAGTTCAAATTATACTGGAAACCCTCTTTAACTGTACCAAGCTTGGCTGAAAGTTAGATTCAACTTATACAACGCTACCACAAGCAGGATTCTATTGGAATATACGCTTTATTAAACAATAAGTACATAGTACGGTTTATTGGGACTACATAATAGCAAAAGTTCGTAGGGTTACACAGCGACGCGAAAATAAAAAACAGATAAGCGCGTCAACTACATGAAATCATTTACTATTTACAACAAAGATAAGTAAACAGTCAAATCAACAAAATGGGTAGATTGGTTGGATTAGAGTTATATAACTTCAAGTCATATCGTGGTACAACCTCTATTGGCTTTGGTACGGCTAACTTTACTAGTATTATTGGCCCAAATGGTTCTGGTAAATCAAATATGATGGATGCTATTTCTTTCGTTTTAGGTGTTAAATCAGCTCATTTGCGTTCTCATCAATTGAAGGATTTGATCTATAGAGGTATACTAGCAGGATTTAATGAAGCTGATGATCCTAATGAAGAAGGCGAGGAAGATTCTGTAAATTCCAATAAAGCTTATGTTTTAGCTTTGTATGAAAAAAGTGATGGTGAAGTTTTAAATCTAAAAAGATCCATTACTTCTTCTGGGCAAAGTGAATATAGAATAAATAATAAAGTTGTTCCAGCCAGTGAATATTCAGACATTTTGAAGAAAGAGAATATTTTAATCAAAGCCAGAAACTTTTTGGTCTTTCAAGGTGATGTTGAACAAATTGCCTCTCAATCTGCAGCTGAATTAACCAAATTATTAGAAAATGTCAGTGGCTCAATTGATTATGTTAAAGATTATGATAAACTCAAAGAGGAACAAGATCAAGCTAAGGAACAGACGTCTGTTATCATATCCAGAAGAAGGGCATTCATGAGTGAATTTAAACAATATAAAGAACAACGTCAAGAAGCAGAATTATTCAAAAAAAAAATGTCTGAAAAGCAAGATTTAATTCAATTATCAACATTATGGAAACTATATCATAATAACTGTAAACATGAAGAATCCTATACATCACTTAAGGATACTCAAAGAAAATTCAATCAACTCAAGGGTGAGATAACTGAAAAGGAATCTGAATTCAAATCATATAAAGCATTACACGCCAAAGAAGTTTTGAAATCTAATAAAATCCAAAAACTGGTAGATAATAAAAAGGCTGAACTTAAAATCAAAAATCAAGATCTATTACCAATTCAAGCTCAAAGAGAAGTCACTTCCAAAAAAATTGCAAATTTGAATAGAAGAGCTAAAGATTTAAATTCTGATTTGGAAAGGCAAGAAGATGCTATTAAATCTGTTGAAAATCAAATCAAAGTCGTTAAGAAAACGAAAGCTTCCGCTGAAAAGGAATTTAATAAAACTCATAACGTTACACAAGTTTCAATTGACGATCAGTTAGAATATGAATCATTGAAACAGTTATATTTAAGTGACAAAACTTCATCAGAAGAAGATCTGAAATTAAGTCTACTATTAAAATCCAAAAAGGAAATTGAGGAAACTTTAAATTATTTAGAAAGTTTACAAAATTCATCCAGATTAAAAATTGAAGAATTAGAAAATCAACAACGTGATTTAAAAAATCAATTAGGGTCAGTTTCATCAGAATTAAATCAATTGAATGAAACTTCAAATAATAAGAAAAAAGAAGTGAGACAACTCAATCAAAGCCTTGAAGATTTTTTAACTAAAGAATTTGAAATAAGTTCAAAATTGAAGGAAGTTTTAGTCACTTTAGATGAATTAAATGCTAATCAAAGAGAGACTAACAAAGAACGAAAATTAAGAGAAAACGTTAATGGTTTAAAACGATTATTTCCAGGTGTTATTGGATTAGTTTCTGATTTATGTAAACCAAAGCAAAAAAAGTATGAAACCGCAATTTCAACAATCTTAGGTAAAAACTTTGATTCAATCATTGTCGAAAATTCTATTGTTGCTCATCAATGTATCAATTATTTAAAGGAACAAAGAAGTGGGGTCGCTAGTTTTATTCCATTAGACTCTGTTGAAGTTAAACAAGTTGATCCAAGATTACGTCATTTAAATCAAGGTGTTAGACCAACTATTGATGTTGTTGATTATGAACCATATCTTGAAAGAGCTATATTATTTTCATGCGGTGGGTCTATTGTTTGTGATACTTTAGAGATTGCTAAAGACGTTAGATGGAATAAAGGGGTTGATGTAAAAGCAGTTACTTTAGATGGTTCATTAATCCATAAAGCTGGTTCGATGACAGGTGGTAGATCAAAAGATCAAGGTAGAAGATGGAATAAAACAGATGTTTCAAATCTAACTAAACAAAGTGATGAATTGAGTTATCAATTAAATGAACTACAAGCCAACAGACCAGATTCAATAACCATTAAAAATATTGAGAATGAAATAATGGATCTAGAATCAACAATTCTTGTCACAAGAAGAAGAAGATCTGAACTAGAAAACTTAATTCTTTCTAATGATTCAGAAATAAAATATTTAATGGACCATGATGAATCATTAAAAAGACAAAAGTCTGAGACATCAAAGTTAAGAAAAATTGAAGATGATATTATTCAACAAGAAAAAATTATCTCAAATCTTCAATCAGAGATTTTCAAACCATTTTGTGATAGATTAAATTTTAAAAGTATTAAAGAATATGAAATTTCAACAGGTGATCATTTAAGGGAACAATCAAGAGAACTAAAACAATATAATAACTCAATTTTAAAATTATCAAAGAAACTAGAATTTGAAAAAGAAAGATTTGATGAAACTAAAGCTCGTATTGCTAGAATTAGTGAAGAAATTAATAAAAATGAATCAATACTGAACAAATTATCCAAAGATATAGAATCCATTAATACTGAAATTGATCATTTAGAAAGTGAGTTAGAAGTTGCAATTGAAGAATTAAAAGAAAAGGAAAAAGAACAGGGTTCAAAAACTTTAGAAACAAAAAAAACTGAAAGTGATTTATCAGATTTAAATTTTCAAAAGGATAATCTATTGAAACATATTGAATTAAGTAAACAGGATTTAGAAAAGTTCAACATTGAAAAATTAACAATTTTAAAAAATTGTAAAATTGAGAATATTGATTTACCAATTGATGAAGATTCAAAATTCAATTTAGATTCAATTTCCATTGATAATGAAATTAGTGAAGAATCGGATACCCAAAAAGATGATATTCTTTCAATTATCAATGGTATCAAAATAGACTTTTCCTCTTTAGGTTCAAGATATAAACAAAATAACAATGAAATTATTTCAAAAGAATTTGAAGCGAAGATCTTAGCAATTGGAAAAGAATTAGCTACATTATCCCCTAATATTAAAGCAATCGAAAGAATTAATGAAGTTGAAAAGAAACTTGAAGCTTTAGAAAATGACTTAAATGAAAAAAGATCAGAAGAATTAAGAATTGTTAAAAGTTTTCAAGAAATCAAAGGTAAAAGATATAAACTATTTATTGATGCATTTAACCATATTTCTTCAAAGATTGACCCAATCTATAAAGAACTTACAAAAGTTAATAATCTATCCACATTAGGTGGCGGTTCTGCTTATTTGACTCTTGAAGATGACGATGAGCCATATTCCGCGGGTATAAGATATCATGCTATGCCACCAATGAAGAGATTCAAAGATATGGAATTTTTATCTGGTGGTGAAAAGACCATTGCTGCGTTAGCTTTATTATTTGCTATTCATTCCTTCCATCCTTCTCCATTCTTTGTTCTAGATGAAGTTGATGCTGCTTTAGATAATTCAAACGTTAATAAAATTGCTAATTACATAACCAAACATTCTGGTCCAGATTTCCAATTCATTGTCATTAGTTTGAAAAATGGTTTGTTCGAAAAATCTGATGCTTTAGTTGGTATTTACAGAGAACAGAAGAAAAACAGTTCTCAAACCGTGAGTTTGGATTTAAGAAACTATCCAGAAGTTGCTAATTAATGAATTCTTATTAAGTTTCCTATGTATTTGAAGCTTATTTATAATTCTAATGATGATACTACATGTAGTTAAACCTTTATTTAAATTCATTCAAAAAAGCACCATATTTACCTTAATCAAGTTGATAATTTTGCCTGTACATAGTAAGATCTTCCTCTGATGTTGAGCTTCCTCCACAGACTATAACCACAATAATATCATCATCTTCTAAACCACCAAAGAAGTCTTTATTCTTTTCTAATAAGTCATTATAGATGCTACACAATGCTGCACCACAAGCTGGCTCAATGATCACATTAGAATCACTTGCATAGTTCACACAAGCTGTAGCGCAATCTTTATCAGAGACTAGCACATTTTTGGTATTGTGGTTATAGTAATTCTCTAACGCTTTCGAAGAAATGAATGGACAAGCTAAAGAAACTGCAATTGAATCAAACGATTTTAATTGAACAGATTTGCCAGCAGTTATAGCTTCTTGAAAAGTTGGACATGAATCTGTTTCGATTGTGAAAATTGGAACATGTGACAAATTATGATCATCAAGACCTTGAACTAAACCGTTATATAAACCACCTCCACCAACAGAGCAGACAACGCCCTTCAATTTATCTAACTGTGAGATTTCAGTTAATTGACTATAGATCTCTTCGATTAATGTGGAGTTACCTTCCCAAACATAAGGTAGGTCATAAGGATGACAGTAAATAGCAATTTGATTTGGATTCAAGTTTGGGACAACTTTATTTCTTGCATACGCATCAGCTTCACCAATATTGTCACCTTCAATGAAAACAGTAGAGCCTAAACAGTTCAGAGTTTGGGAAATTTTGTGGGAAGAAGATTTAGGAATAACAATGATTGACTTCAAATTGTAAAACCTAGCTACTTCAGAAACAGCTAATCCAGCATTACCTCCAGAAGCAGCAATCACAATAACCTCTTTTTCCACCGAAGAGGATTTGATAGACTCTAAAGATTTGTTGATATGATTGGATAGTCCCCTAATTTTGAAACTTCCAGAAGGTTGTAAAAACTCTTCTTTCAAATAAACTTTACATGGGGTCTGGTGTGGTATATTAGATCTCACTAATGGTGTTTTAATGTATGGTAATTTCTCTGGAATTGTCATTTTTAACTTGTAATTACATAGTTAAGAAGTGAGCAGAAACCAGAATGTAAATTTAGCATGTTTCAAGACTCAAATCCACATTAATCTCTATCTTACAAATGTCTGTGTAAAGCATTTATCATGAGAAGTAAAAGAGAGTGGAGAGAGGTGGAGATTGACTCCGATTGACTCAGAAAATCAGACTCCGTTTGAGAGATTTAACAGATTAGAAGAGAATAGAGTCAAAAATATAAGATTTTATGGTTTATCCAGGAAAATTATTGCTTTGATGCTTTTGCAGGCGAACTATTGCCTTGATTGAGTCTTGCTGTTAAGTTATCAACTAAATCATGATGAGGTCGAATAAAAATTAAAAGAAAGATTTGAAAACTAAAAAAATGTACCTCCGATACGGGGAGTCGAACCCCGGTCTGCTCGGTGAAAGCGAACCGTGCTAGCCGTTACACTATATCGGATGTTGGTGGCTTATTGTAACCCTGGGTTAGACGGCTTCGAGCCACAGCTATAGATTTCAAAAGCGAAATCGGTAAAAGTGTGCAACACACCCATAGGAAAAGCTAAGTTGAATCAAGATAGTAACAAGAAACGTAAGAATGAATAGAGTCCTAAAGAGAGGTTTTTAGTTGTATAGTTTTAAATATAAATTATTTTAGAGAAAAAAAAAAATCGGCAAGAAACGTAAGAATGAATAGAGTCCTAAAGAGAGGTTTTTAGTTGTATAGTTTTAAATATAAATTATTTTAGAGAAAAAAAAATCGGCAGTTATCTGTTTCTTCCAACAAATAACATAAGTCCAACCAAGCTAAAAGCAAATCACATATTAAAAAAAACAACGTTAATCATAAATTTATATTTAAAAACTTCAAATAAATATCAACGGTTGGAACAACTAAGAAAGCTATATCATTCTTTAGAAGAAGTGTTCCAAACCCCTCAAGAGAAAAGTGAAGTGAACTTGATCATCACTGGTGATTTTAACTTCATCGAGTCAAAAGATGAAAGTGAGGATTTTATTGAAAAAAAATCAACTTCATCCAAGATTAATTCATCTTCATCCAAGAATAACTCAACTTCATCCAATAATAATCCAGAATCCGATGTCCCTGCTTTTCTAAGAACAGAAACATCCATTATTAGATATATTTCATTCATTTTTAATCTCCATGACATTGGTTCAGATAAACCAAAACACCATACCAACGTTTCCACTAACGGAAGAGAGGAATCAAATAGGAGGTTAGACAGATTCTATGTCAACAGAAACCTAATTCATTTTCTGAAACCAGCATATGATGTTAGTTCATCACGTTTCAGCACCAGTTCACATCACTCAATTTATTTAACAATTAAAATTCAAGAACCTGTACCGATTGGACCAGGACGTTTTAGATTTCAATTTGATTATACAAAAGACCCAATCACCAAGAGTCTTTTAGATGAGCAGATGGCAAAACTCTCCTTATGGTATGAAAAGAATCTCAACAATTCGAAATCTTTTAATGAAAATTATATCAATTTTTTAAACAGAATTCAAGTTATAGGTCAATTGGCTAATGACACGTATAAATCACTGAATAAAGACACTTGGTATCAAGACAGAATTAAACAAAGTTTGAACCAACCAGTCCCTTATCTAGATTTCAATCATTTGAATCAACAATATCATTCACAAATTTCGAAAACTGAAATCAGAATGTTGACTAAATTTGATGGAACAATCACAGAGAATATCAATGAGATTTTAGAAGAGTCAAAGCAGTTCTATTCAACGCTCTACCAATCCACTTCAGAAACCATTCCCGAAGAACTAAATGATTTTTTAGCAACATCAATTAAACCTTTAACAAATGAAGATAAAAATTCACTTGGAAGGAAATTATCAGAAGATGAAATTGAAATAGCCTTAAAAGAATGTTTTCAAAAAGGTAAAAAGTCTAGTCCAGGGATTGATGGTGTTGGTTATTCAATCATTCACAGTTATTGGACAAGCATTTTCAAATCATTAACCATGAAATTAGCCGATCAAATTCATCAAAACAAAGGATTACCATCAGAAATCACCAAAGTTTTAATCACATTGTTGCCTAAAACCAACATTCAAGCCCCAACACCCAGCCAATTCAGACCCATTAGTTTAAGTAATTCAATTCTCAAATTAATATCATATGCTTATAACAAACGTTTAGTCAAAATTGCTGATAAGTTGATTCATAAAACCCAAACTGGTTTTCTCACCAACAGAAAGATGGAAGATGTATGCAATGAGTTGCACTACTTGATACAACGGTTCAACCCTCATTATTCCTCACAGTTCACTGGTTTAAACAATTGCAATCCATTAGTTGATCCAATCATGAAAGATACACCAGCTATTCCAGCGATATTACAAGTTGATTTCCAAAAGGCATTTGATAGTGTTAACATGGTTTACCTAGAAACATTGCTCAAGAAGATGAATTTTCCACTCAATTTCATTAATTTCATTAAAGAGATAAATTGTGTTAAAGGAGAAATAAACATAAACAACTTCTCAAGTGGGTTTTTTGATATTTCGCGGGGATTGAGACAGGGTAATCCGATCTCATCAACAATTTTCATTTTAGTTTTAGAACCTTTACTTCATCATTTAAGAAAACAAATCAAAGGTATTACTGTTCCAAGCACATTGTCTGGTGGTGGCAGCATCAAAATACTTGCTTTTGCTGATGATGTTAATATCTGTTTCAAAGATTATACTGATATAAATGGTGTTAAAGAGATTTTTGAAAAATTTGGCAAAATATCAGGTCTGACTTTAAATAAAGACAAGACTGAGTTACTGTTATTAACCAATGGCCCAAAATCGGTAAATCACAAGAATCAAGGTAA